>NW_019091454.1:906181-924948 GCF_001949145.1 Acanthaster planci
GAAGTTTGGTCAACCCGGCTATAAAAAAGTCACAATTCACCGGCCAATGATGGCCTAAACTTTTTAACTGACAGCCCCAAACTTTTTAAGTAACGCCCAGTAACTTTTTTTTTTTTATAGTAAAGTTCCGATTTCGGAGTCCCCGGCCCCAAATATAAGGCCTATGGCTGGACCACTGCTCATAAGAAGCGTAAATGCAAGAAATCTTGCTCTACACCTAGGCAAGATACTTCTTCATTGGATTTGATGACAGCGGTCTGCTCTTTCAGAGACGCTGCCCACTTTAGCCAGCCGCCTTGAGTCAATCTCCACTCCCACCGGTGACTGCCTTGGATCCAGATGCCCTGTGCGAGGGTCTTCTTCCAGATTCTTACCTGGATTTGAGGCCAACTCTGCTTGCGATTTTGGGTCCAGTTTCATCTGCGGCTTCACATCCAGCTCTGTTGGTCTGTCTAATACACGACAGCGCCCATTTACATGTGTATTTTTTTAATTGAATTTGCGTTTACTAAATTCATTCAATAATAGTTCTTCAAATACCCAGGTTCTACTTACAACTCACATCTAGCTCCACCCCTATGCCTCTGCCTTGATCTGTCCACTTTTTGGGGCGTCAAGACGTGCAGGAACTACTTGTACTCTCTACTGGGCTGCCTTCCGTTATTTGCTTGTGCGGCCCCTGGTGATTGTGAGTCTAGGTCACCCATACTAAACCCTGACCGTGGCTCAAACGATTGCTCATAGGCCTATCGCTACACTGTGTATCAAAACGCCGGTTAGCACCTGAAATCCCCGTGCTGGGGGCCAGCTAGGTGGAAAACAGAGAAATCTGCGCTCCAGGTATTGCTTCACTTTTTTATGGAGCTGTTCCAGTGAATAAAACGTGATACGATCAGCCTACCATGTGTGTTTTATTCTGACCACATGTATTCTGTTCATTAATTAATGCCTGTAGTAGATGTCATCGCCCTACCTGCAGACCCATCGAGCCCTTTGATGTCTGAAACTTTGTCATCGGAGGCACTCAGGCGTGTAACAATCAACTGCGATCTCTGGACAGGCCCCCCTTTATCTCTGACTGGTGATCACGCCATTCAATTCAGTATCCATTCCTTGAGCATCCTAATTCGCTGAATTTCACATCGTCGTGAATTCTACTTCCTCATTTCATCTAATAGTTCTCGACTCTCCATATATTCTTCCGCTTGGCCTGGCCATGCCCCACATTGCTTTCCAGACATGAGTTCTTCTGTAGGGTGTGCGTCCAAAGAGTTTATACTGTGACTGTTACTTGACTGAGATCTGACAAACGTATGCCTTCTGGCGGCTCTCACTTTTAATCACGGTTTGCCACGTTTGCCTTTTCAGACTGCGCCCCGTGTAATCAAAACGAAAAGGAGGACTTGGCAAGTTTTTGTTGATTTTACCATTTATCCACTCACGATCTCTATTCCAGTGGGTAAATGGAAATGTTATAATGATTCGATGTAGGATGAAAGTTTTTGGTTATGGAGCAGTCTTCCATCTTTGGGCACTCCTTACCTGCAGTTTTTCTATTTTTGCGAGGCATACGGAATGATCTGAATTCCCCTTGCATGTAATGACGTGGCCGTAGTCCTCCAACTTCAGGATACAAATGCCAACATCGAACATAGTACACTGTAACAGGGCTCACTATTCTTTTCTTATAATGAATACTTCAGCTTATGTTTACATGTTGGCCGACCTCCCTACGCAATCACCTCCGGTGGTGAACCATCACTTAACACCTGCCGGCCTCCCCTTCATACCGCTAGGTCTGGATGTAACTGTAACGACAGACGTGTCGCCATTCAGATGGGGCCTTTCTTCCTCCACTCCATGCCTCTAGGGTCTGGGACACCACTTCTTGAGACAAACAGATTAACAGGTTGGAGCTCTAAGCTGTGTTCCCCATTGCGCTCTTCACCACTTCTGACAGCACCTAGTAAGCTGTTCCCTTCAAGTCCAGTCCAGCCATTCCCGCCATCCTTCCCCACTTTGACTCCGGTGGTTTTCACCGCTTAGAGAAGAAGGACAAACATGGTGACAGGATCGTAGTGCATTGTGGAGGGTCAAGGGGCAGCATGCATAATCGAGTCTTTTTGGCAAATTTTAATAGGCACATGGGAAATTTCCATATGTAGCCTGGCAGGGGTAAGTGTCACTAGGAGACCTGACCCACACTAATGTGGGGAGGAATTTGAATGTTTGAAGGGCCTGTGATTTGAAGTATTTAAATGTAGTAAACAGAATGGATTGTGCATTTTACAGCAACTGACACGTTAAGAATACTACAAACCTTAGATCAAGGGCATAAATCCTGTAGGGGATGGGGTAGAGGATTTATTAAAATTCACTTGATGTAACTGCATAGGTTCAGGTTTAAATGTTTCAGTGGAGAATTTATATCCATAGCTTGGATTTCTGTGCTTTTATGTGTTTCTGATTTGTTGTTCTTTGTATCAACCACTTGTCGCCAGATGACAAGTAAACACACAAAATTTTCCTTATTTGTTTCATGGAGGACATATACACTCATTTAACTTTTTTTTTCATTTCCAGTTGAAGTATCAGTCAATCAATGTTGGTTTATTAACATACCCTCCTTTAGTAACACAAGACTGAATTGCGGTTGAATTACAACATTAAAAAAGATAAAGAGAGCATATAGAAAACTTTTATCATTAAAATGAATGAAAATATGATGGAAACGTATATATAAATATACATCCACATGGGGGAGTCAGGTTGGTGTAATGGCTCTTTCCTCGCCTTCCACCTCTGTGGCCTGGGTTCGAATCCCACCTTGGTTAGCATGTGGGCTGGGTTTTCAGTCCCTGCTTGATTCTGTGGATTTTCCCTGAAATACTTATCCGGGGTTTTCCTCCTACCTCTAAAACTGATCATTTCTTCATTAATGTAATTGGGGCTAAATGGACTGTTGGATGACCAGATATTAAAATAAAAAAGGATTTACACTGGAGGTGAAATGAGAAAATAAAATGGAATTGAAATGAAGGCAGAAAGGAACAGTGACGGAATAAAAACAAAAATCAAGCAAACTTTTAAAGGAACATGTATTAACGGTACGTATTAACGTCAATGTCAACGTGTTGGGTCAAAGCATGGAAAACAATCGTACGTGTGGACGATGCTACTAAGTGGACCCCCCACCCACCCACCCACAAATATCCGGAAATGCCTTTTGTTAATAATTAGAATTGAATTGGGGAGCACACATTCACAAAGAACTAAGAGGATTAAAGACCTCCTTTGTTTGGGTAACCTGATTTTCCAGGAAACGATATACAAAAGAGATAAGGTTACAAAATCCCAACTACAGGTAGCAGCTCTTTTGCATCAAAACAATTTGCAAAAACACACATGGCCATGGGTGACACCTTTTATGTGCTGTTGACCTTTTGTATGTGAGCCGGTTGACGTCTGGACACAAGCCTCAATTTTTACCATGGCAGTTGAAAAATGGCTGAACAGAAGAACTCGGGGAAAAGAATGAAAATACTGATGCCTAAACTCAAGAATTGTGCCTCCCTCCATATTTTATGGGTGCCAGAAATAACTTACAAGGTTTAAGAATTAGGGAAAAAGAAACCTGCCCCCAGCCGCTTTTTCGATAAAGAAAAACCAAACATTAACTGGTTAATCTGAGAAGTATACACAACTGAATATGCAGCATGCAAACATTTTTGGGAGTAAGCTCTAAGAAAATTTATGCAAGTAGAAATCACTGCTTCAATGAAGTAAAACACACTGTTGTATATATACCAATTAATTTGATTTAACACTGATTTTTATATACTGTTTATATTTATACTGTTTTGTTATACTGTTTATCATTCCACTTATGTAACTCAAGCCCCATAGCTTGGGAAACAATTGTCATATTTAAGTTTCTCAATAAGTAGAATAGTCTTGGCGTCCTCTAGACACCTGAGAAGTCATGAACCTGTGCATCAGCTATGTTATACTTCAGGGCTTAAATTTGGGTTGTACTAAACTGTAAGATTGACTAATGTTCTGTTTTATTTATTCCTGTTGCAAAGAGGTCAGTAGTTACTGGAATTGCCCCAAGAAAAAGTAGTGTAATCATTGTGGCAGCTTCCTAGGGTGCATGCTATTATGCTTGTGAACTTACATGTACCAAAGCTGATCCCTTAGATATATCTGTAAGATGTACAATTGTTTGTATTGTTTGTGTTATGGTAGTTTTATGCATCGAGAAATGAAGTGGGAAGCTACACTTAATTTATCATTACAAAGTTATGCTTATTTTCAATCATTTTTTTTGCAAAACTGGTATCTCTCATGAACTGTTTCTTTGTGTCCCACACCCATATTTAAAAAAAAAGTGGGTTAGTTAATTACAAAGGTCCATATAAGGCCCTTTTTTCTGAAGATGTTTTTTTTTTCATTTTTTGAACATTGTTCAATTGCTGTAATGTGATATACTCATTTACACAACACATGTCAAGGTTTTCCATAAATAGGATGTTCTGGCGCATAGTGCTGTGTGCTAAAGACAATTATTACATGCTTCCTAGAAACAAAAACAAATTTTGGTATGGAGAACCGAAGTGAATATATCACGTGCACAATTATGAGTTTGAAAGGCATATAATACTCTATATAACAGTGAGGGAAGAATTGTGGGTCAAGAAGTGACTCATCTTTCAACCTATAGATGTCGTCACTATTTGTATGAAACCAACTTGTGAATAAAAAATTGTTTATCAAATTCATTGGTGTGAGTAGAAAAAATCATGACATTTTTTCCCTTAATTTTTCATGTAGACAGTTTCTCGGTAAAGAAGCTTCAATTCTTGTATGTCTGGAGGAAATGGAAGAGCTTTGTCAGAAGGTTTTTATTAATGCTCTGACTGTACTTGCTTCCAAGTTAGTGGAAAAGGTACGTATAAAAATTATCAACATCAGTGTGGCTTCCAGGAAAAGGGCCAACAATTTCTCTTCTCAATTTTATTGTGTGACAGTTTCATCTCAATTTTCCAGAAATACTTTCTGAACAGTTAAATAATTTGATTTGACACCTTAAAGACTAATCCAATTAGACACCATAACCGCAGTGGCACCGCACTCACACGCACATGCTTCAGCTTGACACGCACGTGCATGTGCCAAATCATGACACCCTGTTGGTTGAAGAAGCATGTAACGCGCGTATACCACCTGCCCACGAGCGTTTTGCCACCGCAGTAATGGCTTCAAATTCTAGTGGTCAAATTACAGTAAAGAGTGCCCTGGCAGCATTCCTTGAGTAAACATTGTTGAACAAACACACAAGGATATTGGTTTTGTGCATGGAGGCTGATGACACCTCGAGCCATGCCTTTCATGCGAGCTATGAAATGACCAAAATTGCGTGCATTATTTTCTCAGTAGTGAAATATGGATGCTAGGAGGTATGTGCACTGAAGAAGTTGTGTTACTCCTTGGACTTGACTATTCTGCCTTCGGCTCATGGAGTCAGCAAAATTAGTGTGTTTTTAGTTACACTATTCTGTTTATGCCAAATGCATAATTTAGAGTTAATACATGCACATTGTAATATAATGCATTGCATTGAAATGTTCATGCTTTGTTCATGCCGTGATTTGAGCACGGCAGAAACCAAAGCGAAACAAGAACAATGACCCAGCATGTACACACAACAGGACTCGCTAATGTGTGCTGTAATACTGTGCCTGTCTGATGGACAACACAGAGTGCCTACCATAAAAGCTGTTAGTTCAGGGCAAAGGTGTACAGTTTGTAGAGGTGGTGTAAACATCCGTAAAATTATTGCGAGATATACAGCGTGATATAACTTCACATGCTTGCTCCTTAACCACTACCAGCCGGGGACTCCGAAATTTGAGCCGTATGGTTTAAATGCGTGGCCGGGGTCTCCGAACTGGGACAAAGGAAACAGGGCCCTGTAACAAAAGTCCGTACTCCGAACAAAAGACCAGGCTGCTGGGTATTACCGGCATTTTTCACTCTCAAAAGTGGTCATAATCCAGCGTTATTTTGAAACCGTATACCAGGGTTTGGGGCATTGAGAGCAAGCGGATTACCAACAGGGACAAAAGCGCTCCACCACTGCAGCGATGAGCCACACAGCACCGCTGCACGCTAATCTGGCCCCTATTGAAAAGAGGTCAGCAGTGCACTGAGCCAGGTTCGCGAACAAAAGACAGTTGTATAACACCGCACAGNAAAGATTACTTTGTGCGGCTATAAATGACCGTTAAATGGAATGATGAATTTTTGAAGGATTTTGAAAACGGAAAAAAATGATAGTCATGCCGGCCCAGCATCATCAACGTTGAAAAATGCCCCGGCATTGTCCGAATTTTTCAATTATTCCACACATCTACTGGGTTTCCCCAAGGTCTTGCACAAAGAATTTCAGAAATACCTCGTTTTGTTCAAAAGATACTTGAAAAGAACGTTTGAATTTTGAAAAATAAAAAAAATCATTATAAAATCAAAAGGTGACATCATCATGATGTCAACAATTTTCACATACAACAAAGCCTATTGTGTGTCTGCACCAGGGTTGAACCCAGTTGGACTAATAGTTCTAGAATGCTAGTTGCCAAAGAACTCACCAATGACTTGAGCAATTTTCAAATCACATGTACAAATTAGCTGTGTGAGGTTTGCCTCATATATTGCATATACCTGTCAGCTTTGGTATGAAACAACACTCCTTACAGCTAAACACCACAGCCGTAATAGAAATTAATATATATTAAATGGAACCAGAGTAAACTAAACAGAACAACAACAAGCTCAGGCAGAGAATGAGGATGACACAGCGTATTAAACATTATCAAAAGCAAAAACTCCTAAATGCATCAACCAGGGTGACGTCCTTCAGAACCCAACTGACAGATGAAATCGCATTTGCAAAGTGTACACTGAGACTGATTAGCAACCTGACAAAGAACAGGTAAGTCTCAGGAAATTGTTTTGCTAATTAATTGAGGGGTTTAGTCATGTGTGCTGGCTTGGGTGCGTTAATGAAATAATTTTCAGACAGACAAACAGAACTCATTCTAGAGACGCCCATTCGAATGACACCTGTTAATATAAAACAAGAAAACATGGAATAAGTTAAGATACATGTAGCTGTAAAGATAATAAGTAACCATGGACACGACTTGGAAAGCAAACATGATTTATCATGGTGCTGTTGTAGGCATTCCTTGGATGGGTTAAGATTAAATCTCTGGATCTGGATAAAGATTTGATTGCAGAATATGCCACCAAACCGATGGCTGTGATCATCAGTGCATTGGCAGTAGTGAAGCCTGTCTAACCAGGTAATTTGCCCCATCCCCTGACCGGCTTTCGACCAATAAGAAGGCCAGATTCCGTCCCACTTGACCCTCATTAGCATAAAATGTGGAACGGGAATATTCCATTGTACATGGGGGTGTAGGTGTAGGGGTGTAGGGCTGTGGTAGCATTTTAAAAATACAGGAACATACATTTACAGTGTATTGTGGCGAGTGACGATTGAAAGACTGTGATGGCTTCTGAATTTCATATAGTGACTGATTTTCATTGTATTTGGACAGAGGCCTAATGTCTTCTTTAAATCTATATAGATCCCCTAAAATCAAAGAAAAAACTTCTAAAAGACCCTGTGCAATGTACCTGGTATTGATACGGCACACTATTCAATCCACCGTTTTCTTTCTAATCCAAAGAATGCAGCATTTGGCTAATCGATTATAATCACATAACCTGCATTGAACATACAATGTTTCGTGGATAAAGTACATGGAAAGTATTTATCCACGGAACATGGCAGTCACTGGATGTTTGTGTCTATACAATCATTTATGAAATTTTGTGGGGTTTTCGATAGTGTAGTCTTGTTAACGTAAAAGGTTTCCATAATGGTATTGTGCTGGGGTTCAAACGTGGAACTAAGAGCTTTGACCCCTCTTGGTGACATTGTGGCTATGACTTACTCCATTCATAAAAAATAATCCTGTCCCGTGTAATGGGCCGGTCTGTGTTTACCGCCTCAAACAAAGTGGTGGGTTCTAAGCAAGATCATTAGCCTTCAGCTTTAGAGAAACTAATCCTTCAGATATTAGCGGTTGTTCCACATAGAATCAGTGATATAGTTCCGTGTCAATATAGACTTGTCTTATCAACGTGAGACTTTTTTCCCATTATCAACATGATACGTTTTGCTCCAAAGTTTCCAAGCTCTGCCAAAACAACTGGTTTACTGAGAAATAACACTTTACCCTGCACCTCAGAGAACATGCATGTGTGTTCAGAGTGTTCTTAAAACGTCACTGTCACCCACCAACCACAATTACTTAAAATCGTACCCGATCAACAGTACATTTCAGTTGTATTCCCTACAAAAGATGCAGAGGTATAGGACACGACACGACGGTTGTGTTTGCCTATCGATTTCAACCTCAAACAAGGTAACAATTAGTAAACCTGTATATAGTGCAAGTGGTTCCTAGTGTTTGAACTGCGTGAATAACCTCGTAAGGTTCGGCTGAGGTCATGCTTTGTTTCCATCTAGACTGCCGTACCATACGTCTTACATTTTTCCCATTTCTCATTCAATTCGAAATTTATTGTTCCCCTTTGTACACTTTTACAAGAATGCAAATAATTTAACTACAAATATGTACATATTTATGAATTTGTTGATTTGTATTTTAACACTGTTATTGTTTGAAAACAAGCTAGAAATGTATTTGGCTCAAAGTAGGAAGTTCGACTTCATCGCATAATTTTTTACAATATACAAACCCCACGGTGATACACTTCGATGTGATAAAAGTTCACTAACTATTCAAGTTACAAACAGTGGATTAGCAAAATGTTACTACTCTCAGTCATAAACATACGGTAGAATAACACTTAATAAAGTAACACAGAGAGTGGCCAAATCAAAAGCGCTTCTTAATTTTTATCTAACAGATTGAAGTGTACCAGTGACCGAATAATGTCCATTCAATCGACATTCGATTAATCAATCGATTAGGCCCTTGGACTTGAACTGCAATTTTTCGTCGCTTTAGATACAAATCACAATGTACATGTTTAGCTGCAATCATGTAGACTCGACACAACTACTTAAGCGTTGCTCTTACCTTTTCGGGTGTAACAGTCAAATCACTAACATCACTGTTATAGGTTCATCACTGTTATTACATCGAGTGCAAATGTTTGAAATGGCAGTTTCCATTGCAGAGTTTTTGCTCTGTTAGTGTAGTGTACATTGCAGTTCACTTTAAAATTAAATGCAACAATTAACTTTTTGTCCAAGATGTCACTCTTTCGTATATCAAAAGGTTTTGACTTTTTAAAATCATCAATGCGTCAAAGGAGTGGATGAGGTATACATAAACACGTAAAGGTCAAGAGGTGAAATATTAAAAGCCATAAGGCACAGTGTCGTAATTCTTGAGTGGCACTCGCTTGGTGTAGACCACCTGATAAAATCTCATTTCCTCTTTGGTCTCAATATTCACAGTTTTCTTGTTATTTTGTACGGATCAGTCACTTGTACTTAACTTGGGCCCTCTCTGCGCGCCATTTGAGACATAGTGTCAAAATTAACGAGGAAATGGTTCCTGTAATTCAAAGTAATGCCTCTGACCTTACAAGGAGTCAGATTGCCACTCTTGTCTGGTTTGGATAATTTGTAACCATAATTCTTGGGACCTCCTGACACAGACGTAACAATATGGTTATCTGTCTCCAACTCATTGGTCAGCTCGCATAGGAAATTGCCAATATCCGGCTCCCATTCACCCTCTCGACTGACATAAATCACGCTGTTGGTATCGTAATACAGAACCCTACAATCAAGTTTTTCCAACAGTTTATAACAACTTAAGTCGAGCTTGACACATCGTATAGGCAGCCAGGATCACGTTGGTCCTCCCTGATGGTTCCACAAAGTCCTCTGTGTGTTGCCACTGCACCTCCACCATCTCTTCGTTGACAAAGTTAGTGCTCTGAACCTCGATGTCATCACGGGTCATCATGTCGAGGTATTTGGTAGGGTCTTTCAAGTACAAAGTCTTTGCCATGTTGTGTCGCTGTCCAAACTTCCCTCAGAAACTAGAGAAGGGCAGAGAAGAAAACAGAATTGTTGTTATTTATCATACATGTACATGTGTATGTGATTTAAATTAGGAAACTGAATACATGTATAGTAACCAAGATGGGCCCAACAGTGCATTTTAGAATTTCACCAGAACTACTACAAGCGACCAATTTTTTTAAAACAGGAAAAGATTAATTTCTTAGTGAAACATTCTAGGCAGAAAATAAGACACAGCGAAGTTTGACATAGGTTACCTGTTAAGCATCAGCTTGGCTATGGCCCTCAATCCTGGGTTCTTCTTAATGTTGCCCCACTCCAACAGGATCCCTTCCTTGTCAAAGTACCGCTCGATGTACTGATGTTTCTGCTCATCCGTCTGACACCAGGAAGGCTGGTGGCTCGCTTCCTGCTTCATTTTGAGGAAAGCATTGATGTAGTCAGCAAAGAGACCACCCTCTTTCATGTTTGGATCGTAAACGGCCACTTCATCAAAGTGCCAGACTTCGTAGATTTGTATGAGCTTGTACCCTTTGTCCATTGCTTTTTGTATCTCCAGAGTGGCCCACGTGCCGATCAAAGAGTGTTCTTCGTTGCTGCGTTGGCACAGAGACTGTTGTAGGGTTTCAGCACACTTGGCGCACAGGGGAAACATTAAGCGACCCTATGCTTTGTATTGGATAACGGGTGATACAAGCCTCTTGCTGGAAGTACGTTGCATTTAGTCAGCCCCTCAAACTCGGTGACATCGCCAAAATTTCCGGTAATAACGGTGGGATGGACGATGGGATACCACCCGTAGTTGTTGATGTAAGGGTATAGGGAGGTAAAGTCAATGCATTTGATCTTCTCATTGGATCCTGCCACGTAATGCAATCAAGTAGCGTTAGTGCGACCACCGCAGAAAGCATCTAGGAGCACGAGAGGTGTCTGAATCTCCAAGGAGGACACGAAAGATGTCATATCTGTGTTTTGTTTAAGCTTGGCGTCAAACTCACACTCCCATTTCTTGTTAACGTTGTATCAACACCCCGTAATGTACCGACGTTTGTCAATGGTTTTTTGGTAAAGCTCTTCCATCGTGAGGCCGTTCAGTGGGTGCTTGGTATCCCGAGCCAGGCAAGTATGACCGTGATGAAGACAACCTTGAAATTCGAGCACATTTTCAACCCGTTAGACTCGTAGTAGCCATCGGCCTTGTAGGGACCGATGTGTTTCTCATCGCCTTTGGCCGCATGTTGGATGAGGTGACCTGTCTGATGAATCACCCATTTTAGCCACTGGAGAGCCTTGACCGATTGACGATCGTTAGAAGGATATCCTTGAGGGTGAATGATAGCGATGGTGTTTGGAGCCAAATACTTCCTACGATATACCAAGTTACAGGCCGATGCAATTGTAATACAATGGCGAAATGGGCTATACCGGGGGTTGATTCTTTGGCAGTCATGCCCATGAAGAGAGATCTAAAGCTGAGACAGCACCGACGGAGAATGTCCACGTCCGAGCGGCAATATTTGACAAGTTCTCTTAGAAAGTCAAAGGAGTCGTCCTGGTGCTCCTGATACCACTGAACAAAAGTTTGTCTGTCTGCCGGCTTCATGGAATCAGGATTGTAATAATGCATGTCGGGAAGGTGATCCAGTACAAGATTCTGATTGGCCCAAGTATTAAACAGATGGGAAAAGTAACCTTTGGCCAATTCCGTTAGACCGAAGGCGCCAGGGAGCTTAGAGAGGGCCATGGGTAAAAAGTTGAAGGAGTCAATAAATTTCATGTCGGTGGCTGGTACAGTGATGCTCATAATTTTGGCCCTGTTGAGAATGACCTTGGGTAGTGCAGCATTGTCATAGAAATACCGCAGAATGAAATAGGAGTCGTATCCTTTGAAGTTGTGGCAGAGGACAATGGCACCCGCATTCTCTTCACTAAAGAGCCATTTGCAAAATTCCAGCCATGTGGTGGGCCCTGCAAAAAGACGCTCGCGCTTTCCACATTGTGAACACGATGCCAATCGTTCCTCGCTCAAGCATTTGGTACATACTTTGTGGGCAATGCAGAGATTTGGTTCATGGATACCCATTTCTTGCACGCATTCGAAAGAAGATGTAATTTGTGATGTCATCTTCACAGTTATTGACACTGTCTCCAAGATAATCTGCCTCAATGTCTTGCAGTGCTTCGCGCACTACGCTGTTTTTATTTTCGACAACCGGTCACAGGTGATCGGGAAGAACAAACTCTCAGCATACGTTGCAGTACCATTCTCTGCATCTGTGATCTTTGCTTCTGAGATGTCTACGGCTGACAAACTGACCGCAATCTCGGCACCTGAAGTGGGTCTGGCAAACTGACGCCCCCCTAGTGTTTCGCTTCAGGTGATTTTCGTAGCACATGCCGCTTCTGAAGTGTCTGTTGCAGTCTGAGCAATATACTAACTCGCCTTCTTCCTAGTTGGCCTGGAAGCAAAGCTTACAAGAACCATGACATCTGTGGTCTTTCCGATGATCGTGACCTTTTAGACGTGATACAGAAATAACTTCTGTTGAGGAACGAAGGCATGCTGGTGATGACGTCGTAGTGACCGTCGTGATGATAGAGGTAAAGCTGCTGATCGGCAGAGGGACCTTTGTATACACCAGCATTTGCGTAATCGTATCCTGTCATTACCCAGTGCAACGTACGGTCCTTTTGTCTAGGAACTATCGCTTCATACTTCCTGATTACTTTTGGACCTCCCTGTAGGCTGGTTGGTATCTTTTCATAACGTCGCACAACATGAGTCATCCTCTTTCATCATGTTGTATAATAATGTCATAAGCAAGGTCAAATTATTGTGCTGAAAATTTTTACCCCATGATATGCCTTATTCATATTTTATCCCATACAACAAGGGTCTGTCTGTACCCAAATTTCTCATGCCTCTTTCCACGCCCACACAAGGTCAAACCGTACCCGCATAAGTTTTACCCTGCCCTTATTCCTTTTCATCTTCTTATGATTTTTATACATATTTATGCAAGCATTTCCAATGGTCAAACTGTCCTATAGTTGAAGTTCAAAGTATCTCATCTCACCTTAAAAACACTGTTCACCAGACTCAAACTTTACTAATGCAATATCGTGGGGTAACGTGCATGACTGCATCTGTACGTTTGTGTCCACCTCTTGTTTACGTCAGACAGACGGTTCATAAGATTTCATATTAACAATTTTGTGCTTAAATTTTGTTGATTTTGATATTAAAAATTATATTTAGTTATGATACTCAAAATGTAAAGCAAACCCCCAAAGTATCTTCTCTGCATCATATTTTAAAATTTGAAATTCTATACAATTACATTCATACGGCTTGTTGGCGGCCATTTTGTTTGAGATAAGCTTCCGTTGTTTGAACAAAAAGAATTTATTTTTGATATAAATACATACGGCGCCATATGGGGTATGTGAATATTTGATCATTCATTTCTAGTACTATCAGCATCCTGTTTTTCTTTGATACGTGACAAGGCTGATGAGAATTACACTCCGTGACAAAACCGATCATACAGACTGAATGGACAAACCAAATTTTTGTGGTTGGTTGCCGACGTTCTTATACAACATTAACAAAAACACATCGAGCCTATTAAAGAACTGTTCAAAGATCTGGACTTAATCTTACATCTGTACATATTTGAAGAGGTATAAGACAATTGAAAATACTCTTCATGCATTACATGTCTCCTGAATAAATTGGGAAAACACGTAAAAGCAACTGTACTTGGTCATCAACTGGACGGACGACGTATGCCTTGACAAAGGTAGTTCACACGGAATAGACTGGAGTCTTCATCTTACCTTCATAGGTACTGCGGTGAGCCATGAAAAGGCTTTTAAAATTAAAAAGGCATGCATGTGCATAAGGCTACCGATGACACTCACCCTTCTTACTATGATCCTGTCCTTACAGTTCGATCAGATAATCTATCCAAGTGCAATCCGAAGTATGATACGAATTTTTCTCACCAACGCAGCGGCACCAAGTAAGACACATCAAGTGGATCATGCGCTTGGATCATATACATGTCCTGGTGTTTGCCTCCTGACTCTTCAATCGGTGTTACGTAACGCACCACTTCCAAATCTTTACATGATACGAAGGTTTATGATGGTACATACAATACGATTACGTTCAGTAAAAATGTTTACTTAACTGTTTGACTGACCATCTTCCATGTTGGTTAGAAAAATACACATGTGCAACTTTCTCAATGTCGCTTTTATTTCGTTTTTCTCAATGAAATATTGCACAACAACCTGTAATATTGCATGACGTAATTTCTGAAGATTATGACTCGTCATTTTTAACACAAGAATTACCAAACCTCAGTAACAATGTTTTATATGAGGTTATTGCGTGTATCTTCCCTTCCTACTCTTCCTTCCGATCCACTTTAAAACATAAGTGCATTTATTCTGGATGAGAAAATTCATACGCTCCTATCGAAATATTACATCGTTGACGCTCAGAGAAGCTTTTCAGTCGTAGCGCTCTTATAAAATTGACGTTTCCATTGTACAAACGCATGCCACAGAATTATACGGATGCAACATCAGACATGTTTTGAAAACGACAGTTTATTTTTCCATAGTTTCACCAAACTTTGGTTGTTTGTATCGAAAGTATAATCCTATACATACAACAACATCACTGCCATTTATGTTCAGGCCCTTTGGAAAACATTCCTCTTATTTTTTATGGGGATTAATTTTACATCTGTAGGTGCTGTACCAATAAACAAATCTTACCAATATACTTTTGTTCTTTCAAATGGATCATAACGACCACAGTGAAATACAGTACGGTATTATCTAGAATTTACGGACACTATGTATGTAAGTCCGGATTTCCTACTTTCTGTTTATACAGTGTCCATTCTTTTGAAACTGTTTCTTTGATTGTAGGGGATCTATATTGATTTAAAGAAGACATTAGGCCACTGTCCAAATACCATGAAAATCAGTCACAATATAAAATTCATATTCATCTGTATTGATTTAAAGAAGACATTAGGCCTCTGTCCAAATACCATGAAAATCAGTCACAATATGAAATTCATAAGCCATCACGGTCTTTCAATTGGCGCAATAACGTCACTTGCCACAATACAAGGTAAATGGTACGTTCCTGTATTTTTAAAATGCCACCACAGCCCCTCCTAAAATTACCTACACCCCCATGTACAATGGAATATTCCCGTTCCACATTTTGTGCTAATGAGGGTCAAGTGGGGTGGAATCCGGCCTTCTGATTGGATCAGGGGGCGGGGCAAATTACCTGGTTAGACCGGCTTCACTACTATTGGCCAATCAAAATTTGTTGGCGACTTGGCATAATATTCTGGGAACATCACCAATGGTCCGGATCCACCCCCGTGGATAACAACCCTCCAGTCCATCTCGGAAGCCTTCACCTTTCCCACCCGCAAGATGGACTCCAAGCATCAGCCAAGGGACGTTTTCAGCGGCCGAAGTGGTCTCTCTAGTCCAGCCAGATCCATTCCCTAGTGGAACACGGCTCCGGATCATGTCCCGGATCGTGATGGCTCAGTCTTACAATTGGTACGAGTAAACTTACTCCCCCATTAGCTGTGTCTGGGCATGACATTCGCCCCCAGTTCCTGTGATCTGAATTTCTCTGACGGTCTCCCAACTACTAGCGTCTACCATGGAAGACGGGTATTCATTGTATAGCTCGCCAGTCTACACACCGGGCCAGCTACAATGACCGCCACACGCCATGGACTGTGGCTGTCAGATGAACTTCTCAGCGGTTCCCTCAGGCGTGGCTTGGAAGTTATAATGCCTCTGGCTGACGGCCTGTTGTTTTGGGGGCGGCCAATTCAGAGGCGCCGCCTACCTATATGGCTTTTCACCGACCACTTTTCGGGCTACAGAACTGCATCATCGCCATATTTCTAAAAAGCAACTCATCACTGCGGCTCCTGGATACCGGCTAGGGCTATCTGACCAGCGTGTTTCCATCTTCTCTGGTGGCTTGGTGCACTTTGACCTATCACAACCTACATTCCAGACATGCCACTGATGTTCCGGGCTCGTAGATTTTTTGGGTTCTACAACCGGACTACCGCACATAAGAAGCGTAAATGCAAGAAATCCTACTCTATACCTCGGCAAGATATTTCTTCATCAGGTTTGATGATGGCAGTCCACTCTCTCGCAGACACTGTCCACCTTAGCCAGCTGCCTGGAGTCAATCTCCACCCCCCTGGTGACTGCCCCAGATCCGGATACCCTGTGTGAGGATCTCTTTCTGGACTCTCACCCAGATTTGTAGCCGGCCTCGCTTCCAGATCCAGTTTTATCTCTGGCTTCACCTCTGGCTCCGTCGGTCTGTCTAATACACGCCATTCAATCGAGTATCCACACCTCGCCTGCCCTTATTCACCGACTTTCCATATACATGTATTCTCCCACTTGGCCGGACGTGAGTTCTTCTGGAGTGCGTATGTCCAAAGCTGTATACTGTGGCTGTTATGAGGTCTGACAAGAATGTGTCTGCTCTCCGCGCTCGCTTTTGTTAATGGATTGCCACTTTTGCCTTTTCCGACTGTGTCCAGCGTAACCGAAATGAAAAGGTGGACTTGGCAAGTATTAGCTGATTTTACGTTTTTATTCACTCGCAATCTCTATTACAGCGAGTAAATAGAAATGTTTTAGCGCTTTGATGTAAGTTGAAAGTACTTGGTTATGGAACAGCCTGCTGTCTTAGAATGCTCCTTATTGCAATTTTTTTTATTTTTGCAATGCATACGGAATGATCTTCATTACCCGTGCACGTAATAATATGGCCGTAGTCCTCAAACTGCAGGATACAAATGGCCACATCAAACATAGTACAATGTAACAGGGCTCACTTGTCTTTCCTTATTATGAATACTTCAGTATCTATGTACATGTGGGCTCTTCCACTCCATGCCTCCGGGTCTGGGACACCGCCTCTCAAGACAAACACTGCAACAAGTTAGAGCTCCAAGCAGTGTTTTACACTCTTCACCACTTTTGACAACACCTAGTGGGTTGTTCCTTTCGAGTCCAGAGCAACAACTCCACGGCAGTGATGATGCATCTAATCTCCATCTCAGCATCAAACTGGTGTTCCTGCTTGCGGTCGTTACATCAAGACATGGTAGCGAACTGCGTGTTCTATCGATGGCCAAAGGTCACGTCCGCTGTGAGCCGTATGAGGTTCGCCTTATCCCAGCCATCAAGTTTTTGACGAAAAACCAGATGCCTACCTTCCGGCCTCTCGACATATTCATTCCCGACATAGCCTCACTTTTCGGAGATGACTCTGACAAGATATGGTATCCAGTTCACACTCTCAAGTGGTACCCTGCCAGGACCAAGCTTCATCACTACGACAAAACCCTTCCATTCAGGGTCAAAGGACACTATTCTCGGCCATCATCTTCGCAAACCGTGACTGGCCGGCACAACACGATGAGATGACCCGATCTCGCGTCAGAGCCCTCGATGATTGGGCCACTTCTGCATCCTGGTCATATTTCAGAGGAGTTCCTCTAGCAGAAATCTGCCAGGCGGCTTGCTGAAGATCCCCCTCCACCTTCACCGAGTGCTATCTGAAGGATGTTCTGCAGAGCAAAACAGCCCTTGGCTCAGCAACATTGCACTTGGCAGTCTGGACGGTGCCCAGCACTGCCCCGGGCCGGACGGTGAATACTTTATCGCAGACATTTCTTTCTTCTGGTGAGTGTATGCTTGAGTGATGCCCGCCCATGTTCTTTTAGTAACTACACTAGCTCCTGTCGCCGACCCACCTCCAGGGTACGGTGCCACTCTGCACATGTAGACTGGGCAGGGGTATGTGAATGCAGGAGACTCCTCCCTGTGTGGGTCAGGTCGCCTAGTGATACTTAGCCCTGCCCAGCCACTTCCACTCGTCCTTCCCCACTTTGGCCCTGGGGGTTTCCTCCGCTTCGAAAAGAAGGACGAACATGGCGGTGTGATCACAGTACATTGTGGAGGGTCAAGGGGCAGCATGCATAATCAAGTCTTTTCAGTGAACTGTAATAGGCACATGGGAAATTTGCATATGTAGGCTGGAGACACAAAACAGCAATACATATCAGCAAAAGTACCAGTACTATGGCAATCAGCAATTGTCAGCAATTGTTCTCGCCCGAGCCTGGTGACGCGGAACAGCAACTCATATCAGCAAAATACACAAAGCTATCAGCAAAATGTATGAAAAGCATTTATCAGCATTTGTTTCCGCCCAAAGCACATTGAATGGTAAATTAATTTTTGGAATGTTCCTGCGCAGTACAAAGCCTTCAATATGCAAATTCAAACAGCAATTCCATCTGGCAGAATGCAAATTTCCAAGAGGTGCGGCCTAGGCTTGGGCTTACACTGGGTTGCTGGAATAACCGTCAACTAATGAGTGTTTGCAACGACCACTTACAGCTATTCATGTCAAATGACAGAAATTGGTGAGTATGAAATGGCTTCTCTTAATTTGGCCTTTAATAATCTAGTGCCTTGCTCGACAGAGGAAGGGGTCAGGCCTTTCCTTTCGGCACATTCCCATAAGTGTCATAAA
>NW_019091454.1:925722-941824 GCF_001949145.1 Acanthaster planci
GAATAAAATTCACGCCAAACGGGCTTGTTGCTGAATGAAGTTGGCAGCATGACTGTCACCAAATAGACCTCAGGTAGTGGTATTAAGGGGAGATGCAACAAGCAAACAATATGGCGCCAGGGCTTGGTAAAAGTTGCCGAGAATGAGCAAACAACTATCATCAGTCAAATGAAATTCGTCCGCATGATATAACACCGCGGAAGACCACTGGATCTAGGGGTGCCAAATAACATCCCCATGAGCGTTTCGAAATAATGAATGAATGTACGCATTCAGCGAACGTCGCGTACGCTCAAGGGAACTCTGCTTCAAGGCATGAGGGTAAGTTTGGCGGGGCAGTAACTCGGAATAAAAAATGACAGTATGCGGCAGTGTTTCTCTGGTCAAATTGATGCACTGCCGTGCTAGAATACTCAGTAAATGTTTGTGTACAACCCCAGGTCGGTGGCGCCTATCTGTAGTATGATGACGTCGTGTAGTATCGGAACAGCTGACCACACTTCCAACAGGAAATCGGAAAACTGGAACATCTGGAGTCCTCGCCGTCCCATCTAGTGGATATAGGCCAGCCGATTGAGACGCTTTCCCCAGGGTGATGACCCCACCATTCAGGCACACGAAGCCATTCCCAATGACCCAACACAGTTGGCTTACCAGGGGCCAATTCTCACGAGAAAAATGAAAAGAAAATCAGAACAACAAGTACGAACAAAGTACTTAAGCTAATACAACATGTAGCGTTCAATGGAAAATAGCTGGGGGAATCCGAATGTAACGTCGGTAAGCCCCAGACTTCCAATGCCCCAAAATTTTAATATCATCCTCAGACACACCTGCCATAGCTGCAGACGTGGTTGGGCCTACGCGAAAAGAATGAGAGATTAATCTGGCGTTGTAAAGCCCTGTAAACTCAAGGGCACGACGGAGTGCCGCGACAAACTGGTAACGCGTGACACAACTCCGATCGAAATGTGAAAAAAATGGGCCAAGGGGGGATGTGGAACAGGAAAGAGGAGACCAAGTCGCCCGCACGGAGCACATCATGTTGTGGCAGCTATGCGCTGCTGGGATGGAAACTACATAACCATGGCCATATTGATCTGTTTTCGAGTGGCGTAGGATAAGTTCGACCCTTAAAGGGGAGTCTTTGACGGTAATATCAGACCGACACAACGGGCTAGAGATTGGTAGGATTGGGCAGTAAATTCCCCAATGTGAAGGAACCCAAAAAACGCAAGTAAAAAAGCCTCTCGGAAAAGTCAACCTCAAAATTACTCAAGCAAATAGCCTGCAAGGCTGGGACCATACGACATAAAATATCATAAGTGATAGGGCGCCGTCTGTCGCGACGACTACTACGCCTACGACATCCCTCCAGTAAACGTTTGACCAGAAAATGCTTAGTTAAATCAGGATAATTCATTAACTACAAATTGGAGGAAACCCCCGATACGTAAGAGGTAATCGTTGTAGGGGCATACCCATATACCGACAAAAATGCAGTAAATCGAACTATCTGAAGCAGGGAAGGGGAGTGCTCGGCATCGAAACCATGGGTTTGACTGAACCATTGAAAAAGATGCCAAGCCCTCTGATAAGACAAGTTCGTGTGGGGGGCCACCGCGTCATGCAAAAGACTCTGGACTTCTAACTGAAGACACTCCACAGGTTGTCGGCCAAGAGGGTTATATCGCGGTCTGCAGCGGGTGCGAGATGACAAAATCTGGTCATCTGAAAACGTGAAAGAGCATCAGCAATGCCATTATCCAGGCCTGGAACATGCTGAGATCGAAACTGGATATTGTATGTGAGACATGTCACCACGAGGCATTGCACCAAACACATCATTAAGTGATGTTTAGACGTTTGTCTGTTGATGGCACTAACTACATACAGCCTGATTGTCACAACAAAATATCACGTGTTTATTATGCAATGGGACAGCCCACTGCTGGACTGCCAGCACAATGGGGAATAACTCCAAGCAGAAGCATCAGTGTACATGTGCAATTGGTCACTATTATTCCATACCGAAAAAATTTTCGTTCCGCTGAAATGTGACAAAAAATGTTGCCACGCTAGCAAGTCTGTTCGTGCACCTGAAGTGATGCTAATTTTGTGATGAGGTTTGGAGATACCCCTAGCTAGATCATGCAAACGATGGAGAAAGTCCCTACTAGGTCTTACCGCATTATAAACAAAATTGAGACGACTTAGCAGACGACCTGCGTTACATGTAGGTTGACCAACTCTGGCGACTGGGTGCCAACAGGACCCGAAATTGGACCAGGGGCTGGAGGCAGTGGAGGGGGCACGCTCGCATTGCTGGTACGGACAAAATTGTGCTGGTGCGAAACGGGCACACCAAGCAGCATCAGCCAAAGTTCGGTATTACTAGTTGCCCAAGAGTGCGACGGCACACGCACCTGGCGCAATCGAAACTTGATGTCGTACTCATGCCAACCATAGAGAGTACAATGCAAAATTTTGTTGTATATCACAATTTGTAAGTCATGAAATAAGCACAAATTAAGGAAGAGACTAGAAAGAGTCTAGAAAGCACAAACAAATTTAAATGTTCAGTGCTGTTTGTACACAGTGTAGCCCCAAAATGAGTGTCAAGTAGTTTTCATACTTTTAAGAAGAGTATGAAGTTTCACAAGCAGTGATTCCAATTGAAATTAATCACCTGGAGTCTTTGTTCAAATTTCCTGGAAATATTTACATATGTAGATTTATGTGTACATGTAATAAAATAATTTAAGTACTTAGTCTAATAATTTACAGAATGTAACCTTTTTTCACCTAAATAATTTGTTCTTTTGTCCAATCATCTGGAGGAAATTTTTGCAATGTTTCACTGTATGAACTTCTTTCCTTCTGTTTCTCTTCTTTGCTTGTTTCTTAATTTTGCTGTGTACTGGAATATTGCAAATTTTGAGCAAAACTATGTTTTGAATTAATATCCCACCCATTGGAAGTTGAAGTCAAACCTGGATGCTATTGATTTTTTCAGTACTTGTCGTAATGCATTCACAATTCCTAATTCATAACTGTATTGAACATTACCTTTAAGTCAAATTGAATTCTTAATTCTGATTGGTTGATCCATGGCAACAATATATAACAGTATTGCACGATTCATATCAAACCCAGCATAGTGCGCTATTCTAACTCTGTGCATTGTGCTTTTTTGAGCTAAAAGCAAAACGCACGTCTATGAAGTTTACTATAAATTCAAAGGTGGTGTGTTTGCATGCATAGGCCCCATAACATCTTTACTATGTGCCAAGTTTGCTTGCAGATAAATTCATCATTATGCTTGTGCTCTTTGAACACGGAATAATGTAGTACATCTGTATCCTGTAAAACATGAGGCTGAAGTCTGAGTGGTATGGGATACTCATGCCCATGTGATAACTAATAGTGAAGCAAAACCACCCAAATGATGCTTGAGTTGACAGAAATATTACTCTCCAGTTTTCTTGTATGAACTGTTGAATCTTGCACAAACTTTCTATCACATAGGTTGAATTACCTCCTGCTGATCTTGGGCCAACTCCGACACTTACACAGAACTTGGCACTTCTGAGAGAGATACTTATGTCTCATGACTCATCAGTTGTTCCTTTGGATGCAAGACATGCTGATTTTGTCAAGGTATGTTACATTGCTAAATGCTGAAATCACAGAAAACTTGTCAGGAAAGAAGCAAAGTTTTGTCAGGCTAAGTCTCGACATATGTTTAGTCCTTAACCCTACTTCACTTAACATTTAAATGGTAAAACGTGCCAAGTTACATGGTCCCCGATATATACATGTAGGTGATCATATGTCCTGATAATGACTAAATGAGAATAACATCTTGTACATGTATTTTAGTTCGTGGTGGTAGGGTGTCCACAGAATGGCCAGAAATCATGTGTTATGTTCGTTCCGGTAAATGCTGTGCATGACCTAATCCACATCCCGTGACTGCTAACCATCCCCGATGCTACTTTTAGAGGGGGTTTCACTAATGGAGTCATCCAGGCAGTCACTGAAACGGCGGTTCAAACCTACACTCTCATATGTTTGTGCACAAAGTGCTTCTCCCATATGTTTGTACACAGACTCCCTACTGCTACTTGTCTGCTACATGTTTGTGAAGAAAATACCCTCTCCCCTCATGTAAAGTAAACCAGGCCACTGAGTCACTGCTTTTTATCATTGTTAACGTGTCTGGAGCCTTCTGGCTGGTGCCCAGCAGATAGTTTACTGACCTCCAGCTCCCTCCTCCCCAATGTGATTCTGACCACGTGGAAAAAATTCTGTGAGTGACCACGCAAAATGACACACACAGGCTTGTCTGAGATGTTTCCACCTTTTTTACTCAGAAAGCTAGCTGGAGAATGTGATTTATTAGTCCTTTGTAATATAGATATGATTTGGCCATAATTTGGACAGCGTGCCGCACAGTTGCCCAAATTGACTTACCTCCACCTCAAAGTGTTTTGTTTTAATTAAGTAATCTTCAGAATGGCAATATGTACTTTTATGATGCCTCAACACTTACGTTTTGTAAACTCAATGATTTTGCAACGTTTCAGTTCAAAATCAACCCTGCAGCCTTGAAAAGTCTTTCTTTTGTACACAACTGAAGAATGGAGGAGTCATTTGGCAAAACACAGCTACAATTCTAAAATTCTTGTCAACTTTTACAGATAAAGATGTACAAGAATACATACATGGTACATTTATATTGTGTAGTTGTCAGGAATTTCTGTGCCAATTACCTTGATAGTCACATAAACACTTTTATGCCGTTGCAGATAATGTTTTTAATTGTCCTCATTAGTGTGGATGCATCCAACACTGTCAGGGATCTCGATACCACTGGGAATTGATTAACCTTTTCACTGGTGCCAAAAACATGTAAAAGATGCCTTCTATTGCTATAGGTTACATGCGTAAGGTGGTTAATAATTCACTTTTAAAATTCATCAAGACATTAGATCTCACAGTAGAACATGACTGATATATTATCTATCTAAATCTTTTTCATCTATCTGTCTTTTAAAATGGAAATTATTAATTTGACAGTAGCACACAATTTAAGGAAATGGCAAAGCTATGTGGCCCCTGACATGTAAATGTGACAGAGTTTTAAAATGCATATTAAACACAATACATGGATGATGTGCCTTAATTTTCATGCTGCCATAAACTTCATGAAGCTAAAGTGTATTCTATAAAGTCCCAATAGGTGTAAGCCTTTTTAGTGAATACTCTATTTTAAATTCAAGCTTACCAAAAGAACTTGCATCTGCTGAGTAGAAACAAAAGTTAGCCTGCTTTTGCCAAGGCTTACCAAGTTGATTAATAAAAGATTGCCCCAACCTGCCAAGCTTACAAACTAACTATGACCATCAAAAAAAAGACAAAATATGACCTGGTAACCTGGACACATCAGTTGTGAGGGGCAAACGCCACCGAACCAAATTTCGAAGCCCACCTAGCTGTGAAGAATGAACTTTGATGTAGAAAATCACAGGGAGGAAAAACTTTAATCATGTCCTGGATCGTGGTGGCTCTGTCCATTGGCATTGCATTTGGGCGAGTAAACTTACTCCCCCATTAGCTGGGTCTGGGCATTTGACATTCACCCCCAGTTCCTGTGCTCTGAATCCCTCTGGCGGTCTCCTCAGCATCTATCGTGGAAGATGTGTATTCACTGTATAGCTCCCCAATCTACACATCGGGACCTTGCAGTACTGGTACTCATACTCCATAAAGATGGTGTCATATAAATGAACCATTCACATTATCCAAGAAGTCTTTCCTGAATGTTTACACTTAAAACTCATGGCATGCAGGCCAATTTAGCAGGCTCATTGGTAAGGCATGACACCAAACCGGAGCGAGCATGAAATGTGTGCAGCTGTGGAGCAAACCAATTACACACTGATGGCCTCTTGCACCCTCATGCTTGCAGCGATGCAAATAGGAGACAGGCTACTCTTTCCAAGTATTACAAAATCCAAAAATTTACCTCCACCTCAGTAAGACTTTGAACCCTCAAAGTAGGAAAGAGCAGGATGCGGCTTTACTCTTATTTTGCTCTGATGGGTAACATATGTTCTATGTAAAGTTTTAATGTTGTAAGACTTTGTTAATGCCCCAAATACCAACAAGAAAAATATGTGTACAAAGTCTGTGGGATATGGGATAGCAGACCAAGGGAAAAAAAAATTAAAAATAAAATAAAGAAAATAAGTAGAAAAACAATGCATTCTCCGCAAGGCGAAAAGAAAAAATAAAAAGGAAAAGGTGTGTGCTGAATTTTTTTCTTTAATGCAATATTTCAGAAAGGACCTCTTAGCACTGACATGACAATGTGCGAATTGTGGACGATCGATGTGGATGGACAGCATATTTACGGCAATTTATGAACTAGGTTGAACATTTTTCACATGGTATGCACTAAAATATAATACATCAGTACAAATTCTCTTAAAAAACTGTGGACTCAATGTGCAGGCAATCCATCCTATTATAATGCATGCATGTGCACACTCAAGCTGAATAGAGCTACCGCTAAAAGGGGCTTTTTATTGCCGCATGTGTCAGACACAAGATGAATGAAGTCTTACACCAGCGCAAGTTTAATTCTTTTGTTATCGTACGGCCAGAGCAGTTTTAATTCCAGATCGATAACAATAGCATTTTATGTAAGTGATAGTTTAGCATATCCCCGGGCGAAGCGTAAACGGTGAGACAACATTGTAAATAAGCTAAACTAAGCAAGTCCCGGTCAAAGCGTAATCCGCGGACTGTAACTGGCTCAACTTATCAAATCCCCTGTCGAAGCTCAAGCCGCGAGACAACAGTATAAGACAAATAATCATAGCTGGTCTCCGGTCGAAGTGTGAGCCAGGAGACAACAGTATAAGACAATTAAATATTGCAAGTCTCCGGTTGACGGGTAATCCACAGGACAACAGTATAAGACAATTAAACATGGTAAGTCCCAGGTTGAAGCGTGAGCCGCGAGACAACAGTATAAGACAATTAAAGACAAATTAAAGTGAGGTAATAACGCTCGGGTGACGGTAAAAATTTGTTTAATCCCCTCGATCATTGATTTCTTGGGGACGTTGCCCAGATCGTTGGAGCAAACGTGTATGATGATCCATGTTGGCAATGCTTACTCCGCCATCCAGCAGCTGTGAAGGAAGTCGTTGAATTGGTCCAGCTGCAGGCCCCACCGACCCATCCAACAAACAGTTGCCAGCCCGTCAAATGCCCCAAGGAGAGGATAATGCTGCACGGGAGGTCCAGTGGATGAAAGAGTCACCAACCACCCTGACAAGGGGCTTGTTGTCGATCGGCAGATTTGCTAATGGAAGTAAAAAAGAAATCAAATAGCTATCAATACTTAATGAAAATTTAGCGTATGGTTTGAATCACGGTTGTTTTTGGCGTGGAATAACATGACCCCAATGTACAAAGCAGCCACAACTTTAAAAGCAGCATCATGGGAGAAGCTCACTGCTAATACGAATATAGTGGTGGTAAACCCTGACTGCCAACGACCCATCTGTTGGATCTCATTGTCAGGGATTCCCGCCATTGCCGCTGCTGTGGCCGCACCAATCCGGAAGGAATGAGAGGTATATCGGGTATCATGTATGCCAACAAAGTCAAGGACCCGCCTTAAAAACAGCTGTGAATTGAGAACATGTAACTGGAGAACCATCAAAATGGGATAAGAAATTGCTGAAATGCTGAGGACACCTGCTGAGGAACTGTGTAGTGACCTGAACAGGGCACAGGGAAAATTCACCCTCAGAAACAGCACGTATTGGAATGACACAACCCTGACCGTACTGGTCGGTCTTGAGAAACTAATGTTTAGATTAACCACACTGCCAGAAGAGGTACGACAAAGGATAACATCAGAACGACGTAAAGTTGAAATTCCAGATTGAGTAGACGCCGTGAGTTCATCGACGTGCAGAAAACCCAAAAAATGCTAACAGGAAAGCCACTCAAAACAGTAGGGCTTCATACTGATTGGTACAAACAGAGTGCAAAGCAGGAAGAATATGCCGCAGTAAAACAATCGTAATAGGGCGGCGTTGATCGCGCCGATCTACCGGCGGCAACCATCTAACATTCATTTCACAATAAAATGGTTAATTATGTCATGGGAACCCTGAAAGCGGAGTGAAGACACAATCCCTGAGACATACGATGCAACAGTAGCCAGAGCGTACCCATTAATAGACAAAACTGCAATAAAGTGCACGAGCTGCTGCAATGTGGGACTAGAAGATGTATTAAGAAAACCATGGCGGGAAATGAACCAACAGAAAACTTGCCAAGCACATTGGTAAACTGAATGGGTACACGGGGCGACTGAGTCCAGCAAAAGATTTGGAAACTCTAAATTAAGTTGTTCCAAAGGTCTGCAGGCAAGGGTATCATAACGGGGGCGGCCGCCTGTGCCAGCCGCTGGAAATGATCCATCTGAAAACGAGATAGAGCGTCAGCGATGCCATTATACCAGGTACATGGTGTGCCTTAAAGTGGATATTCAACCTCAAACAAAGCACTACAAACATGTGAACCAATTTCATAATTCTGGGACACCTTGATGTTTGGCTATTGATAGTTGCCACCACAGCCTCATTATCACACCAAAATATGACTCGCTGGTTTTGCAAGGCCGGGCCCCATAAGCGCAACGCAAGGGTGATCGGGAAAAGTTTGAGAAAGGCAATGGACAAATTCAAGGAGCGCCATTTTAGTGGCCACATGCCTTGCGTCCAACTCCCATTAAAGAAAGCTCCGAAACCGAACTGCCGGGATGCATCCGTATACAAGTGCAAGTTGCCGCTAGAATACCATACCTCCTGAGGAAAAATAACCGAACCATTAAAATGGAACAAAAATTCCCGCCAAGCCAGCATGTCGGCCCACGCTCCAGAGGAAATACGGATACGATGATGTGGTTTCTGAATGCCGCTTGTGAGATGGAAGAGACGACGCAAGAAGGCCCGGCCCGGCCGTATCACCTTACAAACGAAATTTAGGCTACCCAGCAATGATTGAAGCTCTCGTAGGGTGATCTTACGCTTGGACAAAGTGCAATCCAACTTCGCCATAATTGCAAGAACCTTGGCTGTAGGAACCCAAATCTGCTGGGAAACTGTATCAATCGTTAAGCCCAGGAAATCTAAGCTTGTCACTGGCCCCACTGTTTTGTCACTGGCCAAAGGAACACCAAAGTCCCGGCAAACTACTGTGAAAGAAGTAAGCGCATGTGCACACTCGTTGGATTGTCCTTCGCCCACAAAGAGAAAAATCATCCAAATAGTGCAGAATGTGTGGAGTAGCTGCAACCTTGCAAGTGCAATACTTGAGAAAGGTGCTAAATCGTTCAAATGTGGCACAAGAAATGGAGCAACCTATGGGCATACACTTGTCATAATAAAATAAACCGTCAAATGAAAAACCCAGTAAATCATAGTCTTCAAAATGAACAGGTTATAAACGAAAAGCCGATTTAATATCTGACTTGGCCAGAAGGGCTCTGGGACCCAAACTAGAAACCAATTCAACAGCATTGTCAAAAGTCGTATAAGACAACGCAGCCCTGGCTGAGTCAATATGGTTATTAACTGAATCACCCAAAGGAGACGGAAGATTATGAATTAAACGGAACTCGCCAGGGGTTTGTTTTGGCACTAAACCTATTGGAGAACAACGAAAATTAGGAAAAGGTGGACTGGGGAACGGGCCAGCAATCCTACCCAAATGTAACTCACGGTCAATTTTGCCTTGCACTACACTACCTCTCTATTTTGTCGAGCAGAGACCAAACTACGGGCAGAAGTGCTAACCCAAGGATCCGTATACCCTATACAGAAACCTGACGTAAAACCCTCTAACAGTACATGAGCGTCATGCCTGTCACCATATGATGCCAGAAAGGGGCACAGTTTATTTATTATTACTGGCATTGGGTGGTGTGGTTGGACCAAGTGGTCCCTGCACCGAGTGAGGGCCACCACGGCATGAGGCAGCAGAATGGCCGACGGACAAGCAGGTTGCACATTTGTGGGCAAAACGACAGGCAGGTCTGAAGCAGTGGCCGCAGTTAAAATCGAAACAGATTCCAGTATTGTGATTGCGGTAGGCGGTCCGGCTTGACCCAATGTTGGTGTGACCGATTGCCCGTTGGTGGTTGCCCTGGTTGGAATAGGGACAAAAAGTGGCTTGGTGGATGGGCGCACCGACCAACATTAGCCATAGTTCAGCGTCAATGCTGGACCATGACCGAGACAGCATGCGTGCTTGGCGTAACCTGAATTGAATATCATAGTCGCGCCAACCATAGCCTCCTCGCCGAAAAGCAGCCAAACTGACAATGTCGCCATATTTTAGCAACTGCCTTGCCTGAGTAGGGTGCCGCATCAAATAGATCGATGCAAAAATTAGAAAAGCCGAGGTCCACTGTTCAATTGAGGTGATCCGAGGGGGTTGATTGATTTTGGGGACGAATTCGCCATGCTGGGGAATCGTGCGACCAAATAGTAAACACGCAGTCACTGGCATTATTGACACTGTTAGGGGGCTGCAAAAGAGGCACAAAATCTACAAATTTCCCATTCCAAATTTTGTCCCGAAGGTGTTGAGAAACCCCTGACCCAAGATCATCGCAAAAACTTGTTAGGGGCGTGACATCGCCACCCCCTATGCCCGACGAAGTGGTAACAGACATAACCGAATGAACAATAGAGGGAGACGTAACCGAAATGGCCAGGCCATCAGGGGCAGATGTGATAGAAACTACTGGTCTAAGCGTTAGCTCTGACAGTATAGAAAGAGACTCACCCGATGACACAGCAGTCGTCTCTGGGACAGGAGCCAAAGATTCGCTCGGAACAGCAGCCAGCGCGATGCGGTCCGAACGAGGCCTCCTCCTTGGTCTCGACCCCTCAGCGCTGGCAGGATGCGACATTGTCTTCCCAAATAACTGGAAGGGGCTGCACTAAACGTGGTATACTCTCCAAAGTTGCAAACGAAATGCAGAATATAGCAGACGACTAAACTTACGAAGGATACTTTGCAAATTTACAACAACTGACACTGATTATTTATCTAATAATAAACCAAACGAACCGACCTAGCAAACTGCTCAGACAAAAGTGACCAGCACACACATTGGTTTTGCCTATGAAGTGCCTGTGTGGTAAGCGGAGGAATTTACTCCAGCAACCCAGCCTAGCAGCAATAAACTATTTGAAGCCCCAATGGTCTTAAAATGAATTAAATATCAAAACAATCAAATGTGTATAAATTCATCCAATACCTTTAGTGCACACCTGATGGTCACCACAATAGTATCAAAATGCATACTTCAACAGATTCAAATAAATATTTCTAAAGCACCCTGATTTTGTAATTCTTTCCCTAAAAGTATAATTTAATCAGAGACGTCCCCGATTCTTAGGTGTCCCAGGTTTGAAGGTGTGTATTTTGACAAATGTCTGCATTAGTAAAGTTAAAGGCCTTTTTATCACTGTGTCCTCTGACAAAAAAGCTGACAGGATTCCGTGTGTTTAGTCTGGATGTCAGGCTAACCATCTGTGTTCATGCTAATTGGCCTCAGTGGTATAAATCTGTGTTGGGGGAGGGATTGGGAAAAGTTGGGGGGGTTGATTTGCCCCATAGACACTATGTGGGGGCGATGTTCATAATACAGATGTGCATCTGTAATGTGTATCATATTTATGCAGAATTTTTCATCAGAATGGCATATTTATGGCTCTTTAAAATTGCTTTCCCTTTTTAGTGATATTGCAAAAATTTCAGTCGTTGCAAAATCCTGTAAATTCTTCATGATCTGCTTAAATTTTTTTGCTCATCTCAAAAAGTGGTGGGATAATTCTACAGCCCATCCCCCACCTCAAAAGAGGGGGTGTATAGATACCCATCGCCCCAGGATTTACGCCCATAATTGATTAGAGAAAATGCCCAAAAGTAGGTTCACACTTTTCAAATTTCAGCTATTCAGCATTGGTCACATTGAGCAAATGAGTTCAAACTTAGGCATTGGTAATCTGACGTAAGTATGTATTTTTTTTAGTATTGCAACTGCCTTCACGTGTACCTTTACAATATACATATGTGTATCTGATAAATAGATACTTAGCTGCATGATGGATCCCCTACTTCAGATGTGTTCACTGTCAGCTAGTCGACTGAATCCATGTGACATGGCAGCATATATGATCAACTGTCTCTATGCCATGCAGTCCTGCTTGGTTCTTTATGAATTTACAGACCAACGCTTGGAAATGCTTGCAGCTCAGGTACATGTTTAAGTGTGAAGTAAAGTGTAGTGCTTTAAGTGGCATACGGAATGAGGATTTTTTGAGGGAGGGGTTCATGAGAAAAGTATTTATGGGTTGTTTTAAACTAGTACGTTTTAATCTGGATAGAGGCCTGTCACAAGTAATACACTTTGCCTTTTCTTGATCATTATCATTCCATGCCGTTACTCAATTTAAAACAAACCATGTCAAAACAGCACAGTAACTTTTTAGTTTCTTATCCAAACTGTTATTAATGGTTTGAAAAGAAACTTGTTGAATTCATACTAAAATGTTTATCATGTCATGAAATGTACCTCAATGAGTGTGACTTAGAATATTTCATTTAAGGTGGTGCTGTTTCAAATAACATTTTCAGGATATACTCGTACATGAACCAAGAGGAGTATTTTATCATTAATCAATCATCTCTATCTGTTACAAGCCGTCTAAATGTTCCTTGTAGTTACAGTCTGGTTAAAAAAGGTGTCTTCTGATTTTTTTTCTAAAACTCTACAAATTTCATATTGTTTCATTTCTCTTACCAAAGGCAGAGATAGAAAAAGGCTATGACTGAAAAATTTAGTATGGAGAGAATCTTTCTGAGACCACACACTAGTCAGTGTAAATACTGGGAAAATTATCGTTTTTCTTGCTTCTGTGAAATTTTATTTTTCATCACTCATTCATGTACATGTATCTGTGCTTCAGTGTCCCTGCAAATACAGCTGGGCTGTAGTAACACTCAAGGTGTACAATTATTGCTATATATTTATGTAAATATGGGTATTTCACTTGTTAGCTTTCATGTAAAATTTACACCAAGTCTTCCTTTGTTTGTATTTTGTTTGTGCAGATAGCAGCCCATCAAGATACATTGGTCAATGAGCAAGCTGCGTATGTGCTTTCAAAAGTTTCTCTGATCCAAGTGTACAGTATTGCTCAACAGCACAAACTGTCTGAGGTAAGTGGAAACCAAAGATCACATAGTGCTGTGTAGCAGTGTAACATGGGGGAATCTAACATGTGTTACATTGAAATTCGACTTAGGGCCATTTAAGCTAGCAAACCGTAGACATAGTAACTCGATGTAACCTAGCCATTAACATAAGAGGAATGAAATCTGGACCCTTATAGGGCTACAGAATAAACTATTTCATCTTGGCATATTTTGTCCATGACATACATGTAGGAGGTATAAAGGTTCATTAGTGTTTAGTCATTAATGTAAAACAGTCTCTGTTGAATATAACATTAAAAGAAAAAAAATGAAATTCCTTTAATCAGCTTCACATGAACTGGGGAAAATAAAACTCCTACCTGCGATTGTCAATCAGTAAACATTGACAGTAAACGTTGTCATATGAAATGCTGCTACCAGGCTCACATCCATTCCCACCGTCTTCAGTTTTTCACATTTTCATCTGGACAGAAATTTGGGAGGGGTTAATTTTCTTGAAACCAAAGAAAAAAATGTTTATAGGCTCCCAATTCTCCAGTGGTACATCCCATTCCCAGGGATGTGCATCACTTTTTTCACCTGACAATTTTGATTTTCATCAACTGGGAGTTTTGTTCAGTAAGAGAACACCACTCGAAAAGAAATAGAACATATACAAATGAATACATTTCACAGCATGTACCCTGTATTTTATTAACTGACGATTCAAATTTATTCTGTACTAGTAAAAACATTAGTCAATCTATTGACACTGTAAATTTGGAACTTGTTTTAATATCTGACTGGATAAAAGCAAACAAACATTTATTAAATGGGAAAAAGACAAATTGTATGTTAGTAATTCCTTTCAATCATTACCAATGCATATTGTTATTAACAACAAAATCACCATTCATTTCTATATATAAACCAAGATCAAGCAACTATTAAAGGACCTGACTCCCTTTGCCTGTTCAATTCCTGTTTTGGTTGATGGATCAAGTCCTTTATGATTCTGGGAACTGTTTTATAAAAGCAATGATATTTATTCATGAAATATTTATTCTTCGAAGCATTATTATCCCTTGTGATCTTTGCACAAACATGTAGCTTATATGATTTTCATTCTTTTCTTTTTAATAATCACCATGTTTCAGTTCATTTTAGTTCATTTGTATTTTATTGTTATTGTCATTCAGTTTATTTCTTTACATTTCAACATTCGCTTTCATTTCATTTATTTATTTTGCAGGTAAAAATCGACGATCAAAGTACATGTACATACAAGGAAATAATTACAAAATGTAGTAAAAACTGTCACAAAAAGAAAGCACAAGTCGCGCCCCTTCAAGGTTGCAAATAGCAAACTTAATTACCACCTAGTTGCCCTCCTATAATTTAATATAAATGTAAATAATATACATGCTTAAAGCATGTAGTTTTCCATATTTCCAGCTTTCCATATTATTTTGTTTAATGACATTGCCTTTAGCATCAACTTCAAAAATTGTGAGCCCGTATATTTAAATTAAAATTATATATCTAAAGTTTCAATACTTACCTTCATGCAAACTCACATTCATTGTCTTGTAATCTATGTGTACGTGTTTGCATACATTTATCTAAGGTTTATGTTGTGACAGAGTCGTTTCCGGATGGCTGGCTGGCCTCCCTCTGTCCTTGTCATGATAGTTGGTTGACTGCACAATTATGCACATGAAAAAGGAGGGCACAGTTGTTGGATAGCACACAAATGCAACTGTGCATCCTTCGTTATGCTGCTTACCAGCTGACCCAGTGAATTACTTGCACGTAGGAAGGTGTTGAAAAGTACTTCACTGGCTAATAATATCTCAGAAACTACATATGTACTTAAAATGGAATGTTGGTATTTTTTACAAAAGAAAACCTATAAGGGATTAAGTGACACAGTCATTCGGAATACCCAGTGCAAACAATGTCATGGATCTGTATGAGGTGTATACATGTAGTTTGATGTTGGTTCACATTGATCATTAACACAGTTGTTCTTGTGTGAAAACCTTTGTGGAATTACACCACATTATTATTTGTCTTTTTCTTTCAGGGTCCTCTTTCATTAGTGCATGGTATGGATGCAGTGGCACTTAAAACTGCAATGGTAAGATAGTTGATGAAATTTGTATCAATAACCTAGGGCTGGGTCAATTTGAACATTCGATCTTATGGACAGCAGAATTTCGAGGTAAAGAGCATGCCCAAAGTTATTTCAAGGAAATGACCTGACTGCTTGTACTTGAGCTCAGGTTGGATGCTTCAAAAGCCAGTGTTGTAACAAGTCTCAAGTCAAAATTTTTCAAGTCAAGTCTCGAGCCAATTTTTTCCAAGTCAATTTTCAAGTAAATTACTTTTCAATCAAGTTTTCACTTTTTTGAAGTTGGTGCTCCAAGTTTTTAAGACAAATTTTAGAGAATGGAAAAACAACCCAAAAAAAGATTTTCTATGGTCTCAAGCTAAACAAATAATGGTCTTCAAGTTGGAGGGAAGAATACACTTTTTCCCAAACAATTGAAAAAGCAGTATCCCTTACCATTAGCGCTAGCCAAGGACAGGGGACTTCATAGTCGGTAAATTGTTAGTTGGGGGAGTTGAGACTTCTCAGTTCTGAATCCGAAAGGTCGGCAGATCCAACCAACTTAAAAAAAAATCTCGCCTTATATCCATGCAAGCTCTACATGGTTCCCATTTGAACAGTTGCTAACATGCAGTGTAAGTCGACAAGATGTATGGGAACCAGTTTACATGTGTGCCTGTCGAAGTG
>NW_019091454.1:952326-974012 GCF_001949145.1 Acanthaster planci
GATTCCTTGCTTATGGGGCTTGAGCAGTTTGCCAGAGTATCTCTTCGAGCTACGGCCTCTCGTAGGGAATCGGCTGTTCTCACTATGACTATTTCCCACGAGTCAATTAATTCTGCCCTCAAGAGTCTCCCTCTGTTTGATAAAGATATCTTTGTGGGCCAGTTTACCTCTCTCCTTCAAAGTGAGGTCAAGTGGATTGATAATGCATGGAAGATCTCCTTTCGTATGCCGTCCGACTCTCAACCCCGTGTTTCTCATTTGGCTCCCTGAGACTTCCACAACATTCCGCTCCTCTAATGCACCATCCTGGGAGGCCTCCTAGGCATGCTCGTCGACCTTTGCAACCTGCTTGGGAACAGACACGCTACTTGGCTCCAGCTGCCTGCAGTGCCCAGCGTGGTGTCGCCTGCCACCCCCCGCGGTCTTTCGGGGGTCAGCGTAGGTGACTACTCCACCCCTTCTTCGGTCGTCAATCTCGAACCCGTTGGCGGCCGTCTTCTAACTTTCACAGGGTTCTGGGGGGAAATAACATCGGATGGATGGGTTCTTGATACTCGAGTTCACGAGTGCCCCTCTTTCCAGCACCGTACTGCAGCCAACTCAAATCCCCGTGAATCAGTCCAAACACAAGGCTTTGGAGTCGGAAATTGCAAACCTGCTACAGAAACGGGCTATCGTTCCAATTCTCGAGCTTCATGCCCGTAAGGGTTTCTGGTCCACCTTTTTTCTAACTCCAAAGAAAGATATGGGGAAATGGAGACCAATTCTCAACCTAAGGCCTATCAACCAATTCATTTGTCCCAAGCACTTCCGGATGGAGACACTCTGCACAGTTCTTCACTCAATTTCCATTCCAGCTTGGGCATCCTCCATTGTCCTCAAGGATGCTTATCTTCTCTAACCTATTCATCCCAACGATCACATTGAGATCAAACCTACAAGTTTTGCGCTCTCCCATTCAGGCTTTCCACCTCACCAAGAGTCTTCACCAGACTGGTGCAAGCAGTGGGGACTTATCTTCGTCGTTCTGACGTTCTCATCTTTAAATGCCTGGACGACTGGTTAATCCTAGGTCGATCAAGGATCGAGGCCATCGCGATGGTTTGCGCTCTTACAACTCATCTAAGATTCCTAATCAATCATGACAAGTCAAGGACAACTCCGTCATAGATGCCCATGCGTCTCGGAGCTGTTCTTCGATCTTTGTCGCGGCATGGTTTTTCCTACTAATGCCCATGTGGATGATCTGATAAAGTGTGTTGCCCTGTTTCAAGTCGGTCAACGAATAAATGCTCGGGTGTGGCTTCAGCTTCTCGGTCTCATGGCCAGTCTTGTTGACCCTGTCCCTTGGTACTGACTCCACATGAGACCTTTCTAACTACGGCTCCTGTCTCACTTCAGACCACACACAGACTCACTGGACCTCCTCGTCCCAGTTCCAAGTTTTCTAAGTCATCTCCTGACGTGGTGGTTGTCCAAGACTAATCTCACCACCGGCCTTCCCTTTGCCCCTCCAGGTCACGACGTGGTACTGACTACAGACGCTTTGACCTATGGGTGGGGAGCCAGTCTGCCTCCGTATCAGATCTCCAGCCAGTGAGAACCAGCCATGCAAGACTCCCACATAAACGTTCTCGAGCTGCAGGCAATCTTCAATACTGTACATCACTTCCTGCCACTCCTGACAGACAAGACAGTTCTAGTTCGTTCAGACAATGCTACGGCTGTCACCTACATCAATTGTCAAGGGGGCACTCATTCGTCTACCCTTTGCTTGCTGGCCTGGGAGCTACTTCAGTGGTCCATCTGTCATTCTGTCCTGGTGCTTGCCGAGCACATTCCGGGTTACAGAACAATCTGGCCGATGCTCTCTCCTGGAGTAAGGTTTGCCCGACAGCATGGACTCTTCAACCAGAAGTGGTCCGTGCTCTTTTTCAAGCAACCGACAGACCACATGTGGACCTTTTTGCCTCTCATCTGGATGCTCAACTTCCAACATTCTCCACTCAATTTCCGCATCCTCAGGCTTGGGCGACTGACACTCTGCGCATCTCTTGGAAAGGTCTCCTAGCCTACGCCTTTCGCCCCATTTTGCTGATACCAAGGGTCCTGTCAAAGATATAGAAAGAACATTGCCGAATTCTTCCCATCGCTCCATTCTGGCTGAGGCAGCCATGGTTTCCCCGCATTGTGAGGCTGTTAGTTGACATTCCCCTGTTGCTCCCTCAGGGCCACGACCTGCTTTTCCAACCCGGCTCTCGCCATCTCCATCTAGATCCTCTTCGCCAACACCTAACGTGTTGGATATTGTCCAACTATCCTTTCAGCAGGCAGGGCTTTCTCAAGATGCTGCCGCCCTGGCTGCCAGAGGCAGACAGCTGTCAACGAGAAAGATCTATGACAGCCACATTTGACATTTCTACTGCTGGTGTAGACAACATTCTGCGAATCCAACTGAAGCAACTCTTTCCCTTGTAACAGAGTTCTTCTACCGTTCGGCTTTTGGCGGCTATCCACGGTGGGTTTCGCGATGGATCCTCTATCTCTATTAATCTTCAATGCCCAATTCAAGTAACACTGTGATCCATCATCTTCTTCAAGGCATGTTTATTGAATGTCCCCCAACCTGGCGACTCACTCCTTCATGGAATCTGGGGGGTGTCCTTCGACTTTTGATTAACCCGCCTTTTGAACCAGCGGGACAAGCTACCCTACTTCATTTGATTATGAAGCTGGCCTTCCTTTTGGCCGTCGTCACTGCTCGATGAGGCTGCGAGATTAAAGCACTGTCCATTGCTGATGGCCATATTCGATGGGAACCTCTCGGGGTTCATCTAATTCCAGAGATTGGCTTTCTTACCAAGAACCAAATACCTTCATTTCAACCACTGGACATCTTCGTCCCATCCATCCGGTCATTAGCCTCATCTACCTCCGACAAAATCTGGTGTCCTGTCCGGACACTCAAATGGTATCTCCACTGGACTAAGGACATCCGAAGGCAAATAACTCAATTACTCATTACATCTACTAAGCCTCACCGTGCAGTTTCCAGAGACACTATTGCCATGTGGGTGGTTCCACTATTAGGTTTGCAAATTCAGACTGGCCCACTGCTTCTGATGATCAATGTCGACACCACTTACGTGCTCACGATGTTCGGGCTGTCTCTTCCTCATGGGATTATTTCAAAGGCGTCCCGATTTCAGACATTTGTGAAGCCGCTAGTTGGCAATCCCCCTCAACATTTACCTCTTGTTATCTCTGTGATTTTTTGCAGGGGGATCATTCTTACGGACTAGCCATGCTCAAGACGGGATTTCAGTAGCTCCAAGTGGGTGCACTCAAGACATTTTCATAGTGTGTTGTTCTTCGTGCCTACCTCATGCAGTTCTTTACTAATTTGTCATGTTTGTTCATTGCAGGCTGTACGTGACTCTTCCTGGGGTTCAGGGTTGTCAGTGCGCTCTCGCCTTCCCGCTGTCCTCTGGTTCGGCGCATATGTATTGGTAATCTGCAAAGGTTGCAGGCAGTAGACTCTCCCCCACCTAGAGTGGGACGAGTCTACTACTGCATACCTACCAGAAGACTAATCTCCCTCCCTCCTCCCCTCGCGGCCTCGGCAAACTTTACACATCAAAAGAGAGGAAGAACATGGCGCCTCCTTTGCGGGAGTCGAGCGAGTGAGGGCACACTGCCGGAGATCAAAAATTTAGCGAATGGAAGTAATGGACTAGGAAATAATGCATATGTATTGGTAATCTGGTAGGTATGCAGTAATAGACTCGTCCCCCCCCAGGTGGGGGGATATATTTAATTTAAAGTTGAATTTGTACAAAGATTGCTGTATTCTGCTCCCGTATGTGGTAATACTCTAGACTGATTATTACAAAGTTGCCACAATAGTATAAGACTCGGTGGGTCCAAGTTGACTCTGGTTGGGTCCATGTTGGCGTGAGTCCAAGTTAGTTACAGGTCCAAGTTGGCATTGGTCCGAGCTGGCATGGGTCCAAGTTGGTTTAGGTCTGAGTTGACCTGATGGAGTGAAGTGGAAATGGGGCGAAGTGACCAACAACCGATTCAGCCCAAGTTTCACAGGTTTGGGTACTCCTGTACTGACCACATTATTTCCTGTGGCGTATGAATAGTCTGTTGCCACTGCATGTGAACACGAGTGCACTGTCCCATGTATGCCACGCAAGTTACATTCCAATCCACCTTCAACGTCTCGTACTCTTTCATTTCAGAACAAATCTCACAATTATTTTGACCAGCTAAGAGTGAGATTTTAGGTTTATGCATCTTAGAGATTAATGAATAATATTGTGCATTTTCTACACATCATCAAAATTTCTCGTGTTAATGCATTTGGGCTGTAACGATGCCAGTTTACATATATCCTCACACATGCTTCATGCAGGCCTATTGTGCCTTTCTCAATATGTCATCAACCCAACACAAACACAAAATTTGACCTCATGTGCTTGCGAAATCGGCCAAGTTGCTTGTGGACAGAAATTGCCTCTTATTTCTCTTGTTTTGATTTTCGGAAGATATTGATTTCTGAGTGGCCAATCTGGTTCTTCATCACACACGTGAAGTTTCTTTTGATGTAGAAGCAAAATCTTTCTGATAAGAAAAGATACGCAATGAAAAGATGCAAAACGAACTTAGGCAGTGATATTTTTTATTTGTGGATTATGCAGAATAGGAGCTTTGTATTAGTTTTAATGTGCCATAATCTAAACTTCAGTAATAGAAATAGCATATGTTATCTGTTGTTCTAAAGATAATTATCTTTTGACAAAGTTAATTAAAAATCGTTATTGTACTATGATCAACTGACAGTGAGTTAATGACTGGATGAATACTGGTTTTACATACATTTGAAGTAACTACAGTTGACAAAGGGTAGATCACTTGAAACCCAAAAATCAACCACCCCCTCAAAATATGGCATTTCTATAATGTACATGGAGCTGCAAAATGACCATTCAGATTTCAAGCTCATTTTGCTATGACAAGCCACGAATGTATACCAAGTAGGTACTTTTGGAACCTGTGGCTCTGTCTCTGTGTTAACGTATACATTACAGTATACATTCATTCATTCGATCACTCCTAATATTTGATATTTTGCATGCCTTCTTTCTAGGTTCGGTTTGACACTTTTCTATCATCCCCTGACAGTTTTGTCCTCTCACAGTGTCACTTGATCAACAGTCCTGCCTTGAGGTAAATATATTTTCAAGTGTAATTAATTTTGTATTTTTTGCCATGCCCGACATGTATTTTAACACTGTATACTCGGTGTATAATCAGTGTGTGCCCCCAAAAATCCCAACAAAATCCCCAAATCCAAAATTAATTAACATTTCCCTGGTGCAAATCCATCCCTGAAATAGTTGTAAATGTAATGTCTGAAAATACATTTGTATAAAAAGTGAAATTTTTCACAGCTCCCGGATGTTTTCTCTGCAGTTGTGATTGGAACCAATATAGGCTTTGTCATGTCTGGTGAAAAAAATCCTGGCATTATTCCTTTGTCAAAAAAACATTGCCCACAATGGGGTCTCCCTCATACATTTTGTACATTGGGTTTTGACACATGCAGTGAAGCTGTTTCATTTTTTTTAAGTGTCCAAATATTTTTTTTACCAATAACAGCATCTGAAAATGTGTGTCATGTTGTAGTCTTTGCTACCAGTGGTCTGTGTAGATTGGCAAATACTATCTGGTTTTTTATGGCTAGAAATCAGGTTTCTCAGCACAGATTTTGTTTTTAATGAATTGCACTCCCGTACAAATTATATGGTCTCCTACGTGCACATACCCTTGCCCATCGTTCATATGCAGATTTCCAATGTGCCTAATTCGCTGAAAAGACTTGATTATGCATGCTGCCCCTTGACCCTCCACAATGCACTGCGATCCGGTGTTTGTGAATTGACTTCATTCCTGTAACGAAGAGTGATTTCTTGTATTTTGGTAAGAGTGCTTATTTTCATATCTCATTCTTAGCATGCTGTGTTTTTTGTTGTTCTTTTTTGCCCCTTTTTTTCTGTGAATCATATACATGTTTGGGTGTGACTTACCGTGATGCATTGTGTTGAGTATGGCTATTGAACAGGGCTGGGCAGCCCTTTGTTCTCTATGTGGTGCGTGCATACGAATAATGACGGCCCAATGCTATATGGGTCTGGCAGCGGAGCTGGTGGGCTGCCCCGCTCTTTTGTGGTGCAGTTTTGCATTATCCAATTAGCGGCCTCGGCGAGGAGAGACCCAGTGGAGTGAATAGGCCAGGGTTGAGCGTGCTCTGCCGCAACACTACCCCGGACCTTTATCTACAAGATCGGGCTGAGCGAGCGGTACCGTAACAATGCCCTTGATCACTGATGACTACTCCATTCACCCATTCCAGGTTCTTAGGTTCTTCCTTCCGGTTCTACGACCGGATTACCGCGCATAAGAAATGCAAGAAATCCCACTCTACACCTAGGCAAGATATTTCTTCAGCGGGTTTGATGACGGCAGTCCACTCTCTCGGAGATGCTGTCCATCTTAGCCAGCCGCCTTGAGTCAATCTCCACTCCCTTGGTGACTGCCCCGGATCCGGATGGCCTGTTTGAAGATCTCCTTCTTTATTCTCACACGGATTTAGTGATGTACATCAACCGCCAGGGCGGCACTCGCTTTCCTCAACTCGGCGCCCTTGCTTGGCACCTCTTCTCGTGGACGGACAATCACGAGATCACCCTCCAAGCCATCCACATAGCGGAAACCAGCAACAGCATAGCAGTCACACTCTCTGGGGTGCCATCCGACCAACAGGGTGGATTCTTCACCCGAACGTGGTAAGCCATATCTTTGCGAGGATCGAGCATCCCCATATCAACCTCTTCACTTCCACCAACAAAACCTATCTCTCGAAGTTCTGCTCCAGGTTCCCTCACCCACGGGCATGGGCTACAGGCACCCTACAGTTCGACTGGTCGGGCCTTCTGGTGTATGTCTTTTCTTCAATATCCTCTGCATCCTGTAAAAGATAGAACAGGGCCACGTCGGGTCCTCCTCATCGCCCCGTTCTGGCCTTGCCAACCGTGGTTTCCGAGACTGACAATACTCCTGGTAGGTTGGTAGGACATTCTTCATCAACCCAAGTCAGGAGTCCTCTGTCCAGCACTGGGGGGGTCTTCACTTGCTGGACGTTGTCCAACAATCCTTCCAAGTGTCAGGCCTTTCTGCACATGCTGCGTCCATGGCGGCCCGGGGTCGATGACTGTCCACTCGTAAAATTTACAGCAGCCGACTACAACATTTTACAAGATGGTGCATTGACCATGATGTTTCTCCAACTGAAGCTCCTGTGCATTCCATCACAGACTTTTTCTTGTTTCTGTTCCACTTGGGCCTCCAGATTGCCACCGTCCGCAACTACCGGTCGGCCTTGGCAGCCGTTCACTCGGGCTTTGGCGATGGATTGACGGTCTCTGATAATGCTGCCATCCACCTTCTTCCTTGAGGAATGTTTGTCGATCATCCTTATGTCAAATGCCTCGTTCTATGCTGGGACCTTGGAAGCGTCTTACGCGTTCTTGCCGGTCCCCCTTTGAGCCACTTTCTGATGCATCTAATCTCCATCTCAGCATCAAACTGGTGTTCCTCCTTGCGGTCATTACATTGAGACGTGGTAGCGAACTGCATGCTCTATTGATTGCCGAAGGTCACATCCGCCGGGAGCCGCATGGGGTTTGCCTTATCCCAGCCATCAAGTTTGTGACAATCAAAGACGCCTACCTTGCGGCCTCTCAACATATTCTTTCCCAAGATTGCCTCACTTTCGGGAGATGACTCTGACAAGATAAGGTGTCCAGTTTGCACTCTCAAGTGGTACCTTGCCAGGACCAAGCATTGCCAAGAGTCTTAATTCCCAGCTCTTCATCACTACAACAAAACCCTTTCGTCCAGCGTCAAAGGACATTATTGCCCAATGGACGGTCTCGGCCATCTTCTTCACGAACCAAGACTGGCAGGTACAACATGACGAGATGACCCAATCTCACGTCAGGGCCCTCGATGTTCAGGCCGCTTCGGCGTCATGGTCATACTTCAGAGAAGTTCCTCTAGCAGAAATCTGCCAGGCGGCTTGCTGAAGATCCCCCTCCACCTTCACCGAGTGCTATCTGAAGGATGTTCTGCAGAGCAAAACAGCCCTTGGCACAGCGACCTTGCGCTTGGCGGTCCGGACAGTGCCCAGCACAGTCCCAGGCCGGATGGTGAATACTTAATCATAGACATTTCTTTCTTCTAGTGAGTGTTCGCTTGAGTGACGCCCACCTTTGTTCTTTTAGTAATTACATGTACACTCCCGTCGCCAACCTGCCTCCGGGGTACGGTGCCACTCTGCATATGTAGGCTGGGCAGGGGTATATGAACGCAGGAGACTCCTCCCCCACATTAGTGTGGGTCGTGTCTCTGAGTGATAATTACCCCTGCCCAGCCTTTCCCACCCATCCTTCCCCACTTTGGCTCTAGGGGTTTTCTCTGCTTTGAAGAGAAGGATGAACATGGCAGTGGGATCGCAGTGCATTGTGGAGGGTCAAGGGGCAGCATGCATAATCAAGTCTTTTCAGCAAATTGTAATAGGCACATGGGAAATGTGTATGCGTAGGCTGGGCAGGGGTAAGTATCACTAGGAGACCCGACCCACACTGATGTGGGGTCAGAGTTTACTTCACTCAAATTACCTGTAGTTACTAATGCATATATCCCTTTCATACAAAATAGAGCATGTAGTAAAAGGACTTGCTGACATCCACATAAGGTTTCCCCCTCACAGAAAAGGAGGGTTAGATTTATTTTAGTGGTAGGGAACATCATAAAGTGTATTAATAGTGTTGGGGTTGTCCATGGCCAAAGGACTAGGAACAGTGATGGAAACCATCTACAAAACTCCAGCTTAAAATAGTGTTCACAGGTCTGAAAAGTGGGTATTCTCATCAAATTTTCCTACGCAAACATAAGGGAATATCCATATTAGGTATTCAAGTTAAGTACTTGTGGGTGTGTGTATGGGGTGGTATGTACTAGCATACGTTAGTCGCGTGTGAAACGATGTTTTCTAAATGCTCCCATTTCAACATGAATCACTTTCCTAAGTTATTTTCTTACACATACAAATATTTCACAGAATTAAAGTACTGAATACTTGTCTCATCAGATGCAATCCTCGGCTCTCACGGTTCTGACTTAATATTTCAATAAAATGTTTGTGTTATATACCACCTAAACTTGGTCGCTGCATATGATTCATCGACTTGAATACTAAAAAAGTACATCACCCTGCTCCTCATAATTGACTAAATCCTTTGACCAATCAAAATGCAGCTAACATGACTAACTTGAAGCCTAAAACCAATTTCTTATAAAAGGGTCACCCCCTCATTTCAAAGAAATATTCCTTGAAAAAAGGTCAGTGTGGGGTGCACTAACCTCAGCTCCCATATTCCATGGCACGCAGACTAAGTTTTATCAATGGTCCAACTAATAGGGAATAGGAATTTGACGGAATGGAATGGGCATTAGGTAGGATGAGGTAGGAATGAGGCTACATTGTTATTAATTAAACTTAAAAAATAAAAGGGGCATTATCACAATGGAATTCTCAATGCAGTTTGGGTATGTATGTCTTGGGTCTTGTTATTGTCAGTAGTATTGTTTGAGCACATGCACCTTGGAAACCATTGGTAGGTAAGTAGAAGTACCCTTTTCAAAGTTGAAAGCTGTTACAAATACCAGATATAATAAAGCAATTGCACTGAAACAGAAAATAAAAGACGGCTAATCCACCACCATGACTAGAAACCAACACAAAAAGTATAAAAATACCAAGTACATATAGTTAAAAATGCTACATATATTGACATAGAGACAAAAAGACCTTGTACGTGACGTGGTTACGAGGGCAAAAAGCATTTAAGATAGTTACATTCCTCGTTATAAAAGTAAGTTTTCAAAATATGATTAAAAAACAATCAGGGGTTTCAGTCCCCAAAACTTACAGGTGCTTGCCAATTTGAGTTTGATAAAAGAGTTTAATTGGAAAATGACTAGGTAGGAGTGTAAGGTATCAGCAAATGTATTGTATTGGCTGCATAAGACCAACAGGGATCATGCGCCAAAGGTTGAGTCAGTACCGGTTTGCTTGCTTCCTCATTTCCTTTTGTACATTCTTTGTGGCTTTAGGCCTGGTAAGATTCAAACGAGTGGACGTCATCGAATCAAAATACTTCAGGGCCTGTTCATGCACAGACACGGTATAATCCTCCCACTCCTGTCTGTCTGTCTCATTGATTGCCTTCAAGAAAACATGGATTTTCTCTGGATCCTTTGCCTCCCCCGGTTGATTTGCTTGCAACCAACCTGCTCTGACTTCAGCAATTTCTTCAGAGACATCTGAAGGTTACATCTGACAAGACAATGGTCTGTATCCCCATCAGCAGAATGAATCACTCTCGTGTGGAGAACTTTTTTGAGAAGGCTCCTGCTGCAGAGAATTTGGTCGAGTTCGTGCCAGTGCCATGATCTTGGGTGCTGCCAGGTGGTCTTATGGGAGAGCCGTCCAGTGAAGTAGGTGTTGGTCACACAAAGACGCTGGTCCCTGCATATCTCCAAGACACGCTGCCCATTGTTGTTCATATGCTGACACCCTGTTTGCCTAGGCAGTCTGGCCACTTAAGATACAATTACAGTAGAAAAGTGGCAGACTCTCTTGCAAGACTCCCTTCCGCATGATGACAAAACTGGAGAGAGTGTTGTCACGGTTGCCAGTGTGCTGCCTTCCTACTCCTCTCAAAATACCTTGACAATATGCCTATGAAGAGGAACTCGCCCCTTTCTCCTAATCTCGCTCTGATCACTGGATGAAGGCCTTCATGCTACGTCCAAACAGTTCTCACGAATTTCTTCCCTAGCAACCGCCACGCCCAGATCAAACACTCTGGAGGCTATGAATATTTATTAGGGCATCTAATCTAGACTTCAAGATCTCCCACTCTACAGTAAAGACTTCTTCAGTGGCCATTTCATGGATAACCTGAAAATGGAGTTGAAATGGATCGACACCACCTGCAAGTTGAGTTTTCAAGTGTCCCTCCCTCCAAACACTAACCAGTCCGTGAGTCATAGATGCTGACATTTCAAACTTCCCTCACAGCCTACAAACTCAAGCCCCTCTCAGTCCTTTGGTCCTCCGTTGCCCAGTATGACCAGTCTCCGGGCCTCCTTCCATGCTTCTACCATGCAACACTGTGGACACAGGGAAACACCTTGCACAACCCGGTCCCTACGGGGGATGGCACTGGTGACTCACAGGTTCACTCACAGCCTCCAAACCCGTCGGTGGCCATCTTCAGTCTTTTGCAATTACAAAAAGTTAGTTTGATATAGGACATTCCCATAGGTTTGTACAGCGAATGTCGGATTTTTTCCTCAACACAGTGGACATCCCATAGATTTGTACAGGGAATGTAAAAAATCAGATATTCACTGTACCAAGTAGTGGTAATGTCTGGTGTCCAATATCAAACTAACTTTACTGTCAGTGTTTTGCAGGGTTCTGGCAGGATATCGCATCAGACTGATAGGGACTTACCACCATCACTCTCGGATACACACTAGAATTCATGAGTATTCCTATGTCCGAATCGATACTTTGTCTTACTGCATCCCCCCCGCCACAAGGAGTCCAAGAATAGATGCTCTCCTATGCAGACAAGTAATCGTAAATGCCCCACCCAGCGGTAAGGACCGATGGTTTCAGTCAACCTTCTTTCTCAGATCAAAAATGGAACCAGGCAAATGGCAACCGATCATCAATCTCAAGCCACTGATCAAATTCATCTGCCCCCAACAAAAATCCACACGGAGAGGCTACGGTCAGTAACAATCTTTCCCCACCCCATCCTCAGCAATATTGATCAATCTGGAGGATGTATACCCCCACATGCTGATACATCCTCAAGACTGTAAGTTCCTCCGATTTACATACGACAGAGAGGACCTTCAAATTTTCTGCCTCATTCAGTCTGTCAATCTCCCCTGGGCCTTCACTTGGGCAACAAAAGTGATCACTTCTCATATCTGCCAACTGGATGTCATACTACTCTGTGGATGGAACCCAGAACAAGGCCAAAATGTCTACCTGCCATAGGTGACTATGGCTTAACTATTCCTCTGGGCTTCACTCACCAGGCACAAAAACTCTAGACCTATCTTATCACAGAATCCAATTTACCTAGGTGCAATACTCGACCTTTGGCAGGGCATGATTAGTCCAACTGCCAATCGCATTGTAAATCTCCAGGTATGCATTATGCCGTTCATGGCCTGCCGGTCTGCATCGGCTCGCTCCTAGCAACACCTCATTGGTCTAATATCCAGCATGACAGACGTAGTTCAGTGGTGTCTGCTCTGCATGAGCCCACTAAGCCCACTTTCATCCCAATGCCATCGACATCCTGGTTCCCATAACAACTACCTACAGATCAGAACCGGAGGTCACAATCACCAATGCATCTCAGTTGGGGAGCCTCTCCTCACCCTAACAAATATCAGGAATCTTGAATGGTTGAAATCAGCAAAACCTCATCAATATTTTGGAGCTCCAAGCAGTGCCCAACAATCTGTCACCTTCGGACAAGTGTCCATGCAAGATCATCAGAATTTGACCACACAACATACATCAACCATTAACGATCACTCCTCTGTTGATCCTCGCTCGTTCACTTACAAGTTATCTGGTGCATAATCACTAACCCTCCCTACCTAGGATCCGAGCTGCTCTGCATATATAGAACTGTTCAGTAGGTTGAAAACACAGTGGAGTCCTCCCCTACAGTAACGTAGGACGAGTCCACTAGAGAAAATCTACCAAACATTCCATGCCCACCTACTCTTCCCATTCTGGCTCACATTCTCAAACACTTTCAACAAAAAAGGAAGAACATGGCAACGGCGCTGCAATGCATTGTGGTGGGAGAGTGCGCATTAGAGTTGATCGTTTTTAGCGAATGGCAAAAAGGCCCTTTGGAAACTTGCATATATATGATTGGGTAGGTATTCTCTATAGCAGACACGATCAACATTATTGTTGGGGAGAAATTACACTTTTGAAGCACCTCACATTGAAAAAGGATTATGGCTTTTTAATGTTTTCCTTTTTTAATACATTCTGGTTGTTGAGAAAGCGAAAAAGTTGTCATGTTCTGCCTCATTTTTCTCACGAAAACTGGGGAGGAAATATACATATACCCCCCACCTGCATAAAGCAACAGATACACCCAAAAGGACCAGGACAACTACCTCTTGCTTGTTCATAGACATTAGTGTATCGTTTTGCTTTGCCAAGAGTCCCATTTCCATGTTGTGTCCTCCACTGTGACTTTATTGGAAAGGTTCAAACAAGTTGTTCCTCTTTATTTACATATAGGCAACCAGCTTAGCAGACGTGGCTCATTTAAACAACAGACATATATGGTAGTTTGTATAAAATGGGACCACAGTTTTCTTTGACCTGGTAAAAAACACTGCCTTTTTCAACAGCTCCAGCACACAACATTGCACTGTAGTGCAATGCCGGTATTAATTGTGGTGATCCAAAAACATAGAGCCAGTTATATGGGACTCCTACCAGCCAAGCAAATGGAAAGCACACAGAGTTTTTCCAGTCCATTCAGTTTAACTTTACATGAAAATGAACACCACAAATCCCAGATAGTCACCACAACATCATAAAAACATCAGTTTAAAACTTAACCAGCAACCACAAAATGCATTGCAAGATTTCAGGGTACAAATAAAAAAATGCAGCTTTCTGTGAGATGCCAAATTTCAACTCATGTGCACAGTGGACAGGAATAAAGGGCACCTATTAGCTTTTAATTTTATATTCTTCCTTCAGAGAGGAGATTGTAAGAAGAGGCACTGAGCTGGTTTGCGGAGCATATCAGTTTTTATTTGACTGTATCAACAACGCTGCAAATGGTTATGTGGATCCAAAGAATATTGTTGTAAGAACACCGGAACAGGTCAGAGTATTGCTTCTTTAACAACCTTAAGTTTGAAACCTGTTTTTGCCAGAATTGATACAGCTACTGAAGCTGTATTTAAAGAAATTATGTACATGTATGTGCAAAGGTGAGTTTGGATTTCAAACGAAACAGGTTTGATGAGCAATTATCCCTTGGTTCAGATTTGTAATGAAATCAATAAATTTTCCTAAAGAAATGATTCTGCCAGTTTCAACACTATTGAACCCATTCATGAATATGTTGGAAGTTATGCGAATTCAAGCACATTTGAGATACATAACTTTAAGATAACTGGGATATATGCAAGTATTTAGGATATATGTAAGGTTAATTACAGAGTACAAATTCAACAAAAGTAGCTTTATGAATATTATGTGTTAATGAAAAAGTAAAAACATAAACATATATGTATGTATAAAAATGCATCTTCACGGCTTTTTTGAAGTGTTACCAAATGCATTTGGCAATAAAATACTTATATATATATGCTGAATGATCATCTGAAAATGTTCATCGTATCCCATTTATCATTACTGGGTTCTTTAATGAATGAAGTAACCAGAAGAGTAACATTTATCCAACAGATTCACTGTTTGAATGTTTGTTAATGTTACAATTTTGACAATGTCTTGGCATAAGCATACAGATTGGAAAGCATTTGCATGAAAATATTTTATCATTTGAATGTCACTCTTAATAAATGTGAAAATGTTTGAGTTGTAAGCATGATCACAATATCCAAGACCAAAATCAAGATCTTGAGGTCTGAGACATAGTATGAAACCAAGAGATTCAAGAACAACGCTTGGTTTGAAACTCCAATCAAAACTAGTTTTGTGATGAATTACAAAATATAAAAAGTAAGTAGAATGCTCAAGTTCACATGGGTAGTAGCATGTGTAAAAGCTGCAAGTTTTCTGGGGAAAGTTAGGTTATCAGATTGCAAAACGAAAGAGTAATTTTAAAATATCCTCTTTTATCACAGTATCTAAAAAACATTAATGTAAGAAATTTTCATTGGGTAATTGAGGAAAAATGGATATGTATCCATTTGAGTACCAGAACGAATTGGAGTACATCGAATTTATCATTGATATTTTAACGAGTGTATAGTTCAGTGGTCGGGGCTGGAATTTTGAATAAGGTGTTGGTGCTTGATTTGTCCTGAATAGATGCGTGATTTTCACTTTCCTTTGTGTGGGTGTGCGTGTTTTCTTGTCTGGCGACCACCAGAAGCAATTGTTGATGGCGATTTAGAATTTTTCATTTAGTTGGACTGTAAAGTGTGAATTTACCATGAGGGTTGTGAATTTTAATCTTAAGCGAAATGCCATGTGAATAAACAAGTCGGGTCCAAGCTGGTTGCTGAAGCTCGCACATTACCCAAATCGATAAGTTTGAATATTTATTTTAGGGGCAATGTCGGAGCAAAGTAAGAAAAAAATGCTCACCAGTTTGCTCCGGTGCTGAATTTTCGGCCCCACTGGGCCTTATTGGAGCTGGTGGTTTGAGTGCAGAAAAGTCTACAATTTCAACTCAGTCCCGACCCCCCAGCTGAAAAACACAGACAAATGATAAATATAGGGGCAATAATTAACTGAATAACTAGGTAAACGTATCGTAGCATTTGCTAACTTTTAATTTACAACGAATTAAAAAAATGCGTTAGCCTAGTTCCAGCATTTTTAAACAAATTATTAAATTATAACGAGTACGATATAGGTCCAGCGTTTCGTTTAGCTCAAATTTTCCTTGTCTTAATCACACAAATACACGTTCTTATCGGTTAAAATCAAGTCTTTCTAAATACGTTTTATTTTTTAAATAGCGTGGGGCAGATGATCACAATGGCTTCAAATACAAACCAATATTTACTTTCCAAAAGGTCCAACACCCACTTTGTTATTCCAGACCCCGTCTTTCTCACTATGAGAGCACTGTGCGGGTTTTTATACATGCTCATTTTATCTTAAACAGGATTTAATACACCAGACTCTTAAAATTACCATCCTCTATTGCGCATCCATAATTAAAAACACACACATCAAGAGTAGCCCTGCCTCCGCCTCCTAGTGGTGGACCAGGTCCGTGTGCCGAGTTATCGGAGCTTCTGGAATCTAGCCGCAGACCGTATTTATCTTTCAGGTAGTCGGCCATTTCCACACCCGTCAAGTTTAAGTCCTTTACAACCACTCGACCCGATTCGGTATCCAATTCACCGAAAAACCTGGAGATTTCGTTGGTATTCTAACAACCCTTGCGAATATAGTTGATTGAGTTTACCTTCGACTGTTACGCTAGTTTTCTTAACTCGAGCATTATAAAATGTTTGATGGTTTTTAACAGCTGGGTATTTGAACAAGATAAAAATGCCTTTCAAGCTTTTAATCGTTTGATCGATGTTAGTATTCCACAAGGTATCCGACTTGTTGACCGCTTGTTTTTTTCCACGAGTGAATCCAGTCAAACAGGTAGTACACGGTGCCCTTGTGTTTGGCTCGTAAAGATTGAGCCAAGTCGCGGTTGGTCACGACTTCGTATTCGAGCGTCAGGTCCGAAACTGACGTACTCATGTGCGTACTCTGCGGCGGTATCTGTCCCTTTAACATCTAAGGGAATGGCGTACCTGTTCTTTAAAGCGTTGGCGATCGCTTTGGCTTTACCGTCGTTACTCGCTTCGTTGGCGTCACCTGCGCCCAGGTGCAGCTTGGCTATTTTTTTCCCTTTCTAGACCAAAATAAGCCATGTTTTCAGTCTTCGTCGAGGGCAACCAGTTGTCTTTAAACTTGTGAAAGACGTCTGCATCTCTGTAACTCACGATTTCGTTGCCTTGTAGACTGACGTTTAGTTCGCTGACCAAGTTACGCGCGACGTTGTTATACATGGTGCCGTCCAGCTCCAACTTGAAAGCAAGTTCAGCCGTACCCTGCACAATGATGTCATCTACGCCTAGCGCTTGGAACTTGACGGTGAGCGTGCTAGTGGCAGCGATAATACTGGGTTTATGTGTAATCGGCACCTCGCGCCGATCGCCTTTGACGGCTCGAGGCGTTTTCAAACAACGGCTTGGATTTAATTTCTTTGTATATTGGCTTGCCATTGTCTATTCGTTTTATTATAGACGGTTTTATATTATACGGTTTGTTTTAAAATTCCAAATATGAACGATAAAACGCAATCAACGACACACCGGGGGCAAAAAACATGTCTTCGTATTTAGTCAATTGATCTTTTTTATGGAACGTTTCGGCTCGCATCTCCGCCAGTACGTCCTGGATCTCTAACGGAAGTTCTTGGCTCATTTTTAAATTAAAGCGTTTATAAAATAAAATGGCGAGTGCTTTAATGATGGTAGGAGGAGCTATAGTAAACGCGTTGGCGTTCACGGAATACAACTTTCTGTTTAGTAGTCTGTCTCAAAAACGCGTAGATGAAAAACGAAAGAGACAAGCCAAACAGACCTGGGAAGAAAATCCCTTTCATCTGTTGGATTTTTTTTAAAAAATCCATGAGGCAAGAACTCGTGAGTCAACGCGAGTTTACCAACGTAGATGAAGCCTTGCGTGTTTATTCAGAATTGACGGGGAAAAACGTGTTGCAGACGTTGCCACCTGAACCCGTGTTGTCGGATTTTTACGTGCCTTCGGAGGACCAACGCATTAGAGAGCTCGTGTGGGTTCTCGGAGGAACTGCCTTGGTCGTTTTTTTTACAAAACGGTTTGCTTAACTTGATTTTTAAACGTTTTAATTCTAAAATGGGCAAAGAATTTTCTAGATTGTTTTATAGTCCGCAAGGCTATTGGAAAGGCGAAAGCGCTGTTGATCACTTGCACAAAAAGACGGGTGCAGACAAAAGCGCGGTGAGAGGGTGGTTAAAAAACAGGCCGTGCGGCAGTTATACCTAAATACGTACCCAGGCCGATGACTTTGCAAAAGACTGTCGAACCTAGCGACACGCATCAAATGGACGTGTTGTATTTGCCTTGGGATCGTGTAAAACAACAAACGTACAAATACGCGCTGGCGGTAGTGGACGTGGCCTCAAGATACAAGGAGGCGAAACCTTTGACAAGCAAAACGGCCTACCAAGTAACCGATGCCATAAACAAATTTATAAAAGGTCTCCGTTGACTTGGCCTAAAACAGTTAAACGTAGACTGATGATCGGAATTTAAAGGCGAGTTTTAAAAAAAGTTTGTTAAAAAGGGCGTTCAGCTACAAGTAAGTGAACCGGTGTCCATCGATCGCAGGGGATCGCAGAACGGTTGAACAAGCATTGGCCGAACGACATTTTGGACATCAGTACGCGCAGGAAATATTGAACGTCGGTGAGGGAAACGTAGAATGGGTGGAGCATCTGCCCCAAGCCGATAAACCACTTAATGAAGAAAAGCCCGGTTGATAGACGCAGTTCCTGCGGAAGCCGTGAAACGCGATCAAGTGAAAACAAGCTCCAGCAGCTCCTCAGAAAAGCGAGTGGACAGAGTTGCCTCCAGACGCTGTCGCCCGATATTTTTATTATCCGGGTGAACAGGAAGGTGGCACTGTCAAGAGAGCGACCGATCCCATTTGGAGCGTGGACGTGTATTAAATTCAAAAGCGCACGAGTCAATTTAAACGAGTCAACGGCAATAAAACGGGTTCAACGCTGTATTACTTGCTCGGCGGTCCCAAGCGTTCTTTTGTGCAAGAAGAGCTTCAAGTGGAACCAGAAGACACTGAGTTTCAACTGTTTCAACGTATTGTAATAAAAGTCATACTTCAACGGTTTAGATAAATCCAAGATGCAAACGCCGTAATAAATCGGTTTGTTCAGGTTCGTTTTTATTTTGTACATTTCGACAAACGAGAGATTGCATTCGGGAAAATTAAAATATTCAAATTATATTATAATATAGATTAAAAACTAACCCCGCCAACACAACAACTAGGCCAAAAAGGGCCTGAACATACTAACAAGTTAGTGAAGTTAAAAAAGGAAGACCATACTATATGGTAATAAACTAATTACAATTAAACGAGACATAGTAAAAAAAAATGTAATTTAATTTTAAAAAGGTGGATTTACAAAGACAAAACTACGCTTATCTTATGTAAGACTAAATCCGAAGAACAGGACTCAGAAGATGAGATAAACCAACTCCCCCCGAAAAAGAAATGTAACTGGTCAAATTACTAAGACAATTACGGAGCACTTAAGACGGTGAGGGTACACATACACCGAGCACCTTAATAATGCTAAATATAAGTGGGAATTAACGTTAACTAGGAATAAGAACACATTAACTGGAAATATATTTAACTAAAAATAAGTGGGAAAAGCATTATCTGGATTGGTCGAGCCTGTCGACCAGGGCTGGAATACAACTACTTTTATACCGATTCGTCCGACATTTGAATTTCGTAAGTTATTATTGCGGTTCTGAGGAAGCCAATGCCTGTAAGTTTTGGACTTTAGAAGGGTTTTGCCAAAATTAATTTAAACTCCGACAGCAGGTTTTCTTTGTTGGAATTGTTGCACTTTTCAGTTTCCATGTTTGATGGGTGTTGCGAGTTGATTTTATAACACATTTTACCGCATTGCAGGTAAAATTTATTATACTCAACGGAAAGGTCAGGGGTGAGTGATCCGAAGGGCTATTCCTATGCTGCTGGCGTTCTTCGGTTTCTTAAGGGTTAGTGAGTTTGCAGCGCATTCTCGGTCTAATGTGCAGGACTCGGCTTTTCACATTTCAGATCTAAGCTTCTTGCAGGGCGGAGAGGGAGTAGGCCTTATCCTCTCCTTGCGTCAGACAAAAACAAACCAGCATTGCCCCCCGCAGCTTGTCCATGTGGGCAGATGGACCGATGCTTCTCTTTGTCCGGTTCAAGCGCTCCACACGTACCTACAGTGTCGCCCACGAACGCTTGGTCCACTTTTTTGTCAAATAGACAGCCAGTCCCTTACACGCTATCAATTTGATATCGTGCACGATATGGGGCCGATGGGTCCCCCCCACATGTCCAATCCCTCTAGACTATTGTCACCTAAACACATCCTCCCTAGAAGTCTGTAAAGAATTCCTGATATTCCGATCAAACAATCACCAACACAAAAGCGGGGGGGGGGTTCTCTCCGCCCCATATCTTATATCATATGATCAATTTAATACGGTGTTGCAAATGGTGTTAGTAGGCTGCGGTATTACCAATGCGCACTATTGATCCCACTCATTCCGTTCGGGGGCGGCTTCAACGGCCTTTGAAACGGGAGGTCCTTTCGCCGATATACAGCGCGTGGGTCGATGGCGTTCGCATGCACTGGCCACCTACCTCCTCCCCTTTTCACCGGTAAACTTCGGTGCGTGTTGAGCATTCAAGCTGTGTCCATGTAATTTGGTTTTAAGTCAGGTCCCATACATGTGAGAGTGTGCCTGGATTGTCGGAGACTCGCTGGATCGATGGGCAGCCAATAACTTAGGTGTCAATTTCAAGTTCAATGGCGGGGAAGGAGTGGAGCACGCATACACGAATTACCACAATTATTGGACAACATCAGGGAAGCGCGCATCATCGTCGTACACATTGGGACCAATGATTCAGTGCAGCTCAACTTCTTGGCGTTCCGGCAGACGCTGGTTATATTATCTGGGGGAATGCCAGGAGAGGTTTCCGAATGCAATTTTGTCCTTGCTGTAACTTTGGCGTTTGGGGGCAAGGCTAGTTCTTCTGTGGGTGGCGTTACTCGCGAGTGGCAATTTACGGCCCCAGAAGAGCTCCATTATCCAAACTTTTTGTCACTCAATCGTTTTGTTCCCCGTAATGTGCCACATGGGCAGATTCAGGTTTTATTCAATATAGTCCATATATTTTGCAGTAGATTCATGGCCAGTGATGTGTCACAGCTAAGCTAATTGGATTGAAGCTGGAACTGGAAAGAAAGACCACACTGTAAATAATCCAGTGATTACAACTGTTTTATGAACACAAAAGAAAATTTAATTATCGCTTCCAATTAATTCCAATTTATTATCTAAGGACAAGTGTTCTACATACACAATTAAAAGAGAAATTTAAGTACCACTTCCAATTAATCCCGATTAACTATCTTTTCCTGAGGTCGAGTCCCCAAGAGAATGTACCACTGATTAACATAGGAAACCCAGTGGTAAAATGCACAGCCTGTTATCTTTAAAATATTATGGAAATAAGCTCTGATAACAAATAATCTCAATGATTCGTGACTATAGTGAACTACATGTAGCTTCAAAATCTTCAACCCGTAAACCTCAACTAAACTTCAGGGCATCATTCTCATCTACATTGTCGACTACACTTCAGAGCATCATTCTCAATCTATATTAGTGTCGACTACACTGAACAATGGGTAAAACTACTCAGACAAATGTGCTACAATATCTGAAGTTTAAAATCAAGTTCCCGATTCTCTAGCCAACTTGCCGATCAGATTCAATCTGAAAATACCAGGGATCTCATAAATCACTTAAAACCACAATTATCTAATTGTAATATATTGTGACGGGACAACTGACACCTTTTTGTGGCGGACCGGCAGACTGGCCTGATCGGAGATAGAATTGACCTGGCCTAACCCCA
>NW_019091454.1:974211-997412 GCF_001949145.1 Acanthaster planci
AATTATTTGATTGGTTTATTCAATGTCAGTGCCCAGTTATCCGTTATATACAACAGCAATTAACTATACACAAAATTATCCTCACGGGGAGGTAGTCCTACGTGGTCAACTGCACCACGATAGTGATTAATCAGCCTTATCCTTAACCTACATCAAAATAACTCTCACGGTGATCAGGGTAAACCTCACAGCGATCAGGGTAACCCTCACAATAACCAGGTAACCCTCACAGTGATCAGGGTAACCCTTAAGTCTAAATAAATAATCTACCGATGGCTTATATCTGATAAGTCTTGACCACACAAGCAACAGGGTAGACTTATACAACAATAATCTCTACTGCCTTTCGAAGCAACACAGTTCCCAAACTACAACAAGGTTTAAGGTTGCTTAAATAACCCTCACCCACTTCAAGTTATTATGAAATAACACAGGTAAGTTGATTAAGAAGGTGATTATAATAGTCCTCACCAGACTCTAACGGAAACCTGCACCCAGAAAACCTCAACGAGGAAAGCAAGCTCCCAGACCAGGACTGCAACCGTCGCTATGCCAACAAGCATGGAACAACGGCACACAGTCCTAGTCTAAGCTCCGCTAATTCCCCAATTAACTGGTTCACACGGGTTCCCTAACCTTATAATCTACCACTTCTTAAATAAACGAGACTGTCTAACGATTCCCCAATCTTCAAAGAGATCTGATATAATCGGCAGCTCCGGCAACTGAGAACAAGTACCACACTAACTGATCGCACCAGGTACACTTGAGGTAGATCCCCAACCACCAGCGGTCGTATGTCAGATTTACACTCGAAACTCAAAACACAACTCCACAGAGCTCTGGTTAGCACGCTGCCATCTTGAGAAGTCCCGGCAACCCACGCAGCCAGCGCCCAGACTTAAGGTAATGCACGCCTCTGATTAGTTGCCGCGCGCATGTTCAATGCACGAATTAGACGGACCTGAATTATTAACGACCCAGACTGAACACAAGTCTGCGCAGCTACCCTGTTTCGCCACAATATGAAAAATTGATAAAAGAAATACAGTTCACCGCAATCGCAAAATTTTGTTCTGTTGAAGTGAGGTACTGGTCCAGTTCAGTTGACGACCAAGGTGCTGTGCCTCCACTTCACCCGGTAGGATCATTCACATCACCGTTAGCATGGTTTTTATGGTGCACCGTGCAGTGATCAATGGCGTCAATGGCGGTGATTTGCTGTGCCGGATTTGTCAGCGCCCTCTATTGTTGGCCTATGATGCAAGATCGGTCATCTGGAGTCTTGTTCGTGACCACCACAAGGCTCAACAGGAAAACATCAAGTCAGAGCGAGCCATCTAATATTTAATGAAACGTTGGCCACTGTCACAGTTTGATTTCATTTAGAGATTTTGTTTTATTATAGAAATGTGCCGTGTTTTGTTAACTTAAAATTGTGCTAAATTCTAGAATGTTGTGATTCAATTGAACTTAATGGTTAAAGGTATTCACTGGCGGACGAAATGTCGAGGCCAGTCCGTGCGACTTTATATCAAGTAGTTAGTGAATGGTTGAAAAGTATGGACTGGACTCTGGTCAGTAGTCAATGGTCGTTAGACAATAAGAAAAGACTGTTTATTGGCCGCGACCATTCACTAGTTGGTACGGTTTTAAGGAATTTGGGACAATGCATAGCGCTTCCGTATAAAAAACCTGGGAAGGGCGTCGGCTTGGCACTTGGTGACGAGATTGACTGCTAGCACTGCGTTGGGGCATTAGAGGCCCGTCTAACCCGTTCACCCCCGATGCGTTTGGTCGGGGATTGGGTTCGTTTTCGCAAATACTGCATTGTATTGGGGAGCTTGAGGGCACCAAGATGCGAGCGAAAATGCCAGCAGTCTAGAAGTCTTGTCACCTCGTCGCCCACATCTTCAAACTTGACAGCCATGCCAGGTTACCTGATATAGCCTGTAAGTATTTTATTTTGTTTTAAAAACTGCAACAAAATTCTGTGAAGTGTTGTTAATGTATTATTGGAAAGAACGTAGTAGTTCATGGGTCCATGATGAAATGAATTATGTTCATTTTGCTTGATTAAAAGCGAACAAAACGTTGTAATGTTTTAGGAGATTTTTATGAAACAAACACTGTGGTAAATTATTCAAGCGATAATCCGAAACATTGGAAATGTAGTGAAAGTGATTGGTCAGAAATTGTTTGAAAGTAGTTCATTGTAATGGATTTAGTTAATCAAAATGGATTTTGTATTACAAATAGGGCTTTTTATCTTGGACTGGGGTCTTGGTTGACGGGTAGACGTTCCCCCACTGATGTGCCGTGCCAGGATGACACCTAGCCCCGGGGACGACAGCAGGACCCGCCTCAAACCGCGATCCGGACCAAAGACCACAAGTGCCCATCAGTATCTTTTAATTTTGATATGTTCTCCTCGAGGTTTGCTTTGAATGTGTTTAAGATGAACTGTGTAATTAGTGGTATTTAAAAGGGGATTAACATATTAAATGTGTTGAACTATATTTGATCGTGTTTGGTCCTATATTTTCTCTGAGTTGTTCTTTTCAGAGTATTGGTTCAAAGGTATGATTACCAAGACTTTTTAGGAATACTTGTGACAGCCATATATACCACAATAATATTCGAAATCCTAGCTAAAAAATCAGCTCTTTCAGGTATAATCTTGAAGTCACATTTTTTAAAACACCATGAAATTCAGTTGAATAATCACTGTGCGAGATCAATTTCATAATATCGACACAACCAACCATTATGTTCGACATGGGCATAAAAGAAAAGGGAGAATAACTGATGCTCCAAAGCTTGAACTGCTGTTTTAAAAGACTACAGAAGCAATACAGCGTGGGTAGCAATTTTCTATTGTAAAGATAAATCGTCTTTTGATCAAATGCTCGATGAAAATGATGTGGTGCCGTATGACGAACGCGATCGACTGAAATAGGATTTACGTAATTTTAAATTTAGTAAATTGATTGTAAAAACCCGGCTGCCTGTGCATTATGTGCTCAAATAAAAAGGAGATTTATTTTCAGAAATTATATAAAAGTAGAAAGATGAATAATAAAATGTGTAGTCGCTGTAAGAAATTGAAAGTAATTTCCGATTTTCGAATCAAGTCAAACGGCGAGGTTAATTTGAATTGTAACGAGTGTTGTGATAAAATTACAGCGAGTCAAAATAAAAATAGATGCGAACACGGGAGAAGAAGATGCCGATGTATAAAATGTGACGGCGTGGGAATTTGTCAACATAATAGATTAAGAAGCACATGTAGAATTTGTAGCGATTCCATTAAAGTCATGATTTGCGAATGGCTCTATCACTGCCGTCAAAAGGATAAGAAGCGTGGCTTATGGGATCCCGATCATTTTATACACACAGATTTTTGCCGCGAGTCAATCGAGGATTATGATCATTGCTTTTACGATGATTGCAAAATAAAGGTACAAATTATAGAGTACAAATCTGACCTAGGTACTATAGAGCGGTTAAACAAAAGTGGTCACATCAAGTCCAACTGCGTACTCTGCTGCTTAAGTTGTAATAACAGAAAAAGGTCAAATAAGTTTGCTTTGCAGATTAGTTAATTATTAATTACTTACCCTTTGCTACAGTTGGGCTGCATAAGCTAAACTGTAGCATTTTTAAGTTTAGTTATAATTAAATATAAGCTGTTACAATTAATTCAAGTAGTTATCGAACCAGTTATCGCAGTTAATTTAACTTATTACACCTACAAATACGTACGACTTAAATTAACGTTCAACAAATTTAAAACATATATATTAAAACGGACGACATTATAAGCATCATCTGCGACACAAAAAACGAATCCACAGAATCTAGGGTAAACGTCAAAGATAGGCCCTGTTCAGTTGTAGACTCAGGCGAATTTGAAAAATACCTAGGCAAAGAATTTACCATTAACGACATCGAATCTTTAACCCTGGCAGAGCAGGAAAACTGTTTAATCTGTACGAAGTTCGCTTTGGCAAATTTTAAGCTTATACGCACGTGTATTAGGCATATACCCCTATAGATCTTTTGGGCTTCAACGTCAATTTGACATCTGAAGAGGCATTAACTTAAAGACTTAAACGACGACCCTATCATTAGTCAGACAATGGGACATTTTAAGTGAACCTTGTTACAAGTACGGTGTCTACCTGTCGCCCCTGGTAGCAACTTTAATCACGACTAAGCACTTAGAGTTCAACAAAAGTTCTCTTATATTAAAAGAAGTCAACGGAAGAAGTAACGCCAACACCAGCACCGAGTCCAGCAAGGACAGTGACTAAAACTAAGAACCCAAAACGCATCGAACAAGGTAAACGACTTGCGGAACATAACAAAAAGATTAAACAACAGCTCGCAAAAATGGCAACGAGTGAACCGATTAACAGTAAAATATACGCAGCGTGCATCGATAACCAATATTTAATATTAGGTGGTTTAACAATTGGTGGAATTTTACTTGCGTTTTACTTTAAAAACAAGCCCTGTCAACCAAAGGAATAGGTTCAAAAAGCCCAAACGCCGCCAAAAGTTCAAACAAACGCACCCGAGATTTTAGACATGGAATAATTTTCAAAGTGGGTCAGTTTAAAATTATTTTATAATAAGAATGAGTAACGCAAACATCAACATAAACGGTGCAGTAGTTTCAGCCATTTCCATGGGATATGCCATGCTAGGCAAAAGGCTATTGAGAATTGAGCCCCCAGATTTGGATCGAGTAAGTATTGAAGACGTAGCAAAGATGTTCGCCGTAGCCAGTGGTGCGTTAACTACCCAGGCTTGCTTAGTAGCGCAGGGTGTATTGCCTGCAAGATTACCCAGTAAGTTTAAATAGTTCATTTTAAAGTTAAAGTTAAATCAAATTTGTTTTTTAGTTAAAGTTAAAAAAGGTTTATTTTAACGTAAATGTTAAGTAAGTAAAATGGCAGAAGGTGGATTTGACGATTAGATTAAAAGACAATTGCAAAATTTGGCAAACGTATTGAAGAAACTCGGTTTGTCTGCTTTAGGCGCTTTGCCGGGATTCACCGGAAGCGTTTTAAGCTGGTTATTCAACGTGGCGAGTAAAGCGGTGGATTGGATCAGTGAGCACGTATGGACTTTGTTTGTAGTTGCGGGCGTTTTGGTTTTAACTTATGTGCCGAGGATGTAAGTAGGTTAAAAAATCTCGGGCAATTTTATAAAGCATAAAACCGAGACCACCGACGGCAATGAATCCTAAAGTTAAAGACAGTTTTTCTTCGTTTTGTATGTCTAACGGTTTCTTTGTTAAAATTGGCCTGACCTTTGGTTTTGGTAAAATTGTTGGTTCTTTTTCTGGTTCTTCTTCCACTTCATTGTCAAAATCTGCGACCCCTGAAACTCCACCAGAATTTAAACTCGGTACGTAACCGGTCTGCATGTCATTAGTCGCGATTTGTAAATTGTTATTGTATCCTTCAAACGTACCGATACGTTAATCAATGTATAACCCCGGTGCAACTACGAAATTTAGAGGCGTTTTCGCGTATTGTAACGAGTCTTGAAATTGGTTACCGATTGTTCGAGGTCGGGCTTTGAATTGATTAGAGATTCTACAATCGTAATAAACTGTCTTTGTGCGTCTAATCCGGTGCCAGGGGCTAAAATGCTAGTCTTTGCTTGAGCTTGCGCACCCAGTAACCTGTAGACATAAGCTCGAATCGGTTCGTTTACCTTTGTAATTCCAACGTCCGTCAAATTGGACTTTTTAGGAAAAAAATTCCACCAAGCCAGAGTGACCGCATCTGACTGCAAAATCCAATCTACCGTATAAGGCAAGATCCTTTCGGTCGTTTAACCCAACGAAAGTCCATAAAAGTGGTTCCTGCGTATTTGCCGTTTGTCACGTGTAAATCGTGTGGATCTTCTTCAGGTTCATATTCATCTTCAGATTCTTCTTCGTTTAAGTTTACTTCTTCAGTTTCGTCGACCATTAGGCCTAATTTTTTCAAGTCGGTGTCTAATTTTGTTTCTACTTTAGATACGCGGTCATTTGGTGTAATTAATTTCAGTCTTCATAATGCCCATTATCTTGGTCGCCTATGAGTATTAATAAACCATCGTTACTCAGGCCTATACAATTGATTGAATAAATGCAACCAGAGCAATTGAAGCATTCGATACAATTGCTACAGTCAAAATAATCCCAACAACTATCGCATTCTTGGCAATTTTGGCAATCTTGGCAATCTGAACATTTGACACAATCTGTAGCATGACCGCAATCTTTACACGAATGAAAATGCTGAGAATCTAAACAGTGGTAATCGCTGCCGTCTATTACGTTAAAAGACGCTTTTACGAATGGAGAATGGAGATTCACGAGTCAGTCAACGAGAGTAAGCGGTTCCACACGTTTGTTGCCAACCGCATGTCTAAGATTCAGTCTGCATCAGAGGTGTCCCAGTAGCATAATGTCAATTCCGCATCAAACCCGGCTGATGATGGTTCAAGGGGCTTGAAGGCGAAAGAGTTGACTGAGGGTCACCGATGGGTGACAGGGCCTGGGTTTCTCTGGAAGGGAGAGAATTATTGGCCAACTCTACCAGTGTTAGTGTCTGGGAAGATTCAAGACATTGATGAGGTGACCAGTGACGACCCGGAGGTGAAGAAGCCGTGTCAGGTTCTCTTTGTAGAGCATAGAGATGTGGTTGATGACTTCGTGTTGTTCGAGTTCGTGTTGCTCAGCATCGAACATTCCTTGAGACCTTCAAGAGCTTGAGAGCATCTTGTCAAGAATCCCAACATGTTGAGAAATACAATACTGAAGGGCGTAGTTCTCTTCGTAGGGTGAACCAAATGATCAGGAACGGAGTTCTGCGTGTTGGAGGCGGACTCAAAAATGCTCCGTTGGCGGAACGTGTCGCTCATCCAGTGATTCTCCCAAGTGACCATCATGTCACTGCCTTGTTGATAGTGCGTCATCATTTGTTGGTGGGACATTCAGGAGTTGGAATGACTTGGTCATCGCTTTGTGATAGATACTGGATCCTAAAGGGTGGTGCCACAGTCCGTCGAGTCATTGGGAAATGTTTCCATTGTAAGAGGAGAAATGCGAGGCGTGGCCAGCAGGTCATGGGTGAGCTGCCTTCTGTCCGAGTATTACCCCAGAGAGACCACCTTTCACTTTTGTGGGTGTCGACTACTTCGGGCCTCTGTATGTCAAGCAGGGTCGTAGTCATGTGAAGCCTTATGGGTGTTTGTTTTAGGGTTGTACGGGTTGTCCAGATAGAGATTGCTCATAGCCTCGACACAGACTCGTTTATCAACGCTCTTCGAAGATTCATTTCGAGGCGTGGGAGGCCAGAGAAGATATTGAGTGACAACGGAACAAACTTTGCCTTGCGGCAATGAATCAGAACAAGATGTGTAGTGCACTTCACGAGAAGGGCATTGACTGGGAGTTTAATCCCCGACAGCAAGTCACTTTGGAGGTGCGTGGGAGCGCATGGTCAGGTCTGTTTGGAAAATCTTGAGGAGTCTTCTGCAGGAACAGATTGTTTCTGACGAGGTGCTGTTGGCCTTGATGGCTGAGGTGAAGCTATACTGAATGCCAGGCCGCTTACCAGTCTGAGCCTGGACCCGAAAGATCAGGAGCCCTTAACTCCAAATCATTTGTTGCTTCTGAAGGGTGCACCCTCAGAGTCTCCTGGTGAGTTTATTCAGAAGGATTCATATGGAAGACGTAGATGGCGTCAGACACAGTATTTGGCGAGTCAGTTCTGGAAGAGGTGGCGTCGAGAATACTTGCCATTGTTGCAGACAAGGCAGAAGTGGAACCTGCCTTAGCGAAACCTAACGGTAGATGATCTAGTCCTGGTGGCTGATGATAGTGCCCCTCGAGGTCGATGGCCTTTAGGACTAGTGTCAGGCAGGTTGATGTCAAGGTTGGAGCAAGGATCTACAGAAGACCCATTGTGAAGCTATGTCTGTTGGAAATGAGCGACAGTGATTAGTTTTTGCATTAGCTACGCAGTAGCTTGAACAAAGATGCATTACCAGTAGTAAATTGTGAGCCTATTTTTTGAGTTGTTTCAAGTTATGTATTAACATCCAACAGGGTTTGCCAGAAGTTACCTTTCAGATGTGATCAGGCTTTAGGAGATAAGACGAATCAGTGTTCAATCGTTATGTAGTTGTTCTAAGTTTGCACTTATGTTATTGAATAAATGGTTATCCACTCCGATGTTTAAGGTTAAGGTATGATCACCCTGATGTGTAATCATAGGGGCCGGTATGTAGCGTCGTGCAGTAACATTATTATTTGTTTAATTGCGCCCTCGCTTGTTTACTTTGGATAAGGGGGAGCACCTTGCACGGACGTTGGGCGCCATGAAAAAAGAAAACTCAGAAGGAGTCGTTAACATTCTGTATCGTGAAATTTCATATCCCTGACTCCACAAGTGTCGGTAATTATATTATGAATAGTTATTCTACAGTTGGGTCTTGTGGGGGGTAAGCATTATTTCAGGGGCGTTTAAAAAACGTAGGTTTGGATTGCATGCAAGTGTTTACTTGCGTTATGTGCGTTGTACATGAACTTCATGTAAGGCATCATTGTGCATTGTGTTTAAGGCTATTTATTCTATTTTTTCCTTTCATATAGCGAGCCTCAGTTACTCGCTCATTCACAATGATGGTATGAGGCGCGAGATCGCTAGATGACATTATTTGAAGTTTGTTGAATTAACAAATGGTGGATGAACAACTGCAAAAGTCTGCATGGTGTATATTTTGAGCGTTCAGACATGGAGAAATTTATATGTGACAGTTACAGGTAGCATAGTTTTGATCGTGCACCATGCACTGACCAGTGGAGTCAATGGCGGTGATTTGCTGTGCCGGATTTGTCAGCGCCCTCTATTATGTTGGCCTATGATGCAAGATCGGGCATCTGGAGTCTTGTTCGTGACCACCACAACGCTCAACAAGAAAACATCAAGTGAGGGTGGGCCATCTAATATTTAATGACAAGTTGGCCACATATACAGCAATAATATTCAAAATCCTAGCTATAAGATCGGCTCTTTCAGGTACTTTTTTCCCTTTGGTTTTAACCCCAAAAGCTATCGAAGACTGAATTTTATTGTACCATTGAAAGTTACACTTATTTTTTTCTTTTGTTGCATCCAAAAATTATTGATGATCTGAGTTGTACAAGTATCATATAATGAGCAGTTTTACTGTAAATAGTTTCTCAAAATAAAATGAGGGTATGTGTTCTAGATTGACGCGGTGTGGGACTACCAAAGGAATGTCCGGTGGAGACATTGAGCATGGTACTCAGTCTTGGTTATGTTTATTATCTCTGCATAGATAATCTCCATCTAGGTTCATGCATGGGAAGCCCGTTCTGATAGAAAACATGATACAAAACAAGTACACGTATTTAGGAAAGATAATCCTATACGATGATTATTGAGGAATGGCAACGACAGTTAAGGATTCTGAGATTTTGGAATGGAATTTGGTGTCTAAATATTAATCACTCTTTATAAGGATCAGTTATCTAATTATATAAATTACTCCTTTAACCCAGATATTAATAAAAAGTAGTGAAACAGATTCCCTACCGTCCTTTATCCGGCCATTAGTTCCGGTATGAGTTTTACGCTCCGTGTGTGAGCGGCGTGACAGTGGCTCGCAGGCTTTTTGTTGTCATCGCGCGGTGGCGGCCTCCGCATCTAAGCTAAACTTTTCGCAACACAGCCGCCCCTTTACTGCGAGGAGTAGTTTACAAAAACACCAGAAAAGTTCCTTGTTTATAAAGAGTACTTCAACAACAAGTAAAAAGTGTGCCACAGCTTTGGCAAAGGGCAAAGTTTAGAAATAGGTTTACAGGATGGATAGTATAAAGCATAAGGGTCGTTAAGTCAGTTGAACCCGTTAGGGGTTTGGATCATCTAAGAAGTCAGCATCTGGTTCTGCCGGCAAAAGGATGAGACGGGCAACTGGCCAAATATATTCTCGACCACCAGTCTGCAGCTTGACAGTTCTGACCCGGCTATCTATCCCCGGCAGAGCCTCAATGACCCGTGCCACTGGCCACGAGGCACGCAACTGCCGAGGGTCAACCATGAGGACAGCATCACCAGCCTTCAGATTATCTGCCTCACCCTTCCACTTCTGTTGCGCCTGCATGGCGGGTAAGTAGGACTGTATTAAGGCCTGGCACTGCCTCCAACGGCGGCGACTGAGTACATCCTTATCTGGATATACCAACTTAGGAGGTGCATGGTCTAGCCACCCCATGAGCAACATAAAGGGTGTAATCGAATCTGGGTCTGCCATGTCGGAGGAGATATAGCTCAGCAGCTCCGAGTTCAGAAGTGCCTCGACTTCGGTGAGGCTGGTGTGCAAGACTGAGGGGGAAACTATCTGATCGCATAGAGTGCCGACTTCACAGATCTTACCTCCCTCTCCCACGTGCCACCAAAGTGAGATGCAGTGGGGGGGATTAAACTTGAAGTGCACCCGATGCTTAGCGAGCTTCTCTTGGATGCTGGGAGTCATAGCGTCAAAGGCGTTTGTCATTTCGGTCTGGCCTCCCTTGAAGTTTGTGCCGTTATCGCAAAGGATCTCATGAGGGGTTCCTCCTCTGGAGCAGAAACAACTGAAAGAAAGGAGGAAAGCGTCAGAGTCAAGGGACTCTAAAAGGTTAAGATAGACAGCCCGTGTGGTGAGACATTTCCATATAATTCCATATAATTCCCCAATGCTGTTCGTGACGTTTTCCAAAACAGTCTACACCAGTGGAGTAAAATGCAGACTTTCCGATCCTAAGACGAGCCACTGGAAGATCTGCCATCTTGGGCACCGATGGACGCCCTCTTTTTCTCAGGCAGCCCGAGCAGCGACTCTGCAAGCTGCGAATAGCCTGGCGGCTTCGCAACACCCAAAATCGGCGGCAGAGATCAGCTAGAACTGTTCCAGTTCCACAATGTCCAAGACGACTGTCTGCCTCCTGAATAAGAAGGCGAGTAATGGGGTGCTTGGGATCCCAGACAAACAGGTGCTTCATTGTCTCATCCATCGATTGGGATTGACGGAGCCTTCTTTCCACCCGGATAACTTGGCATTAGGTATCTAATTCTGGGGCAAGGCTGGCAAGACGACTCTTCCAGGACACATCTTTGTTGGCACGAAGTGCCACAACATCTTCTGGAAAGCTGTCAGCTTGCACTCGTCGGTATAGGAGTTCCTCCGTTTTCAAACGATCAACTGCGGTAAGAAAGTCGGGCTTTGGGTTTCTCTTAGACTCAGAAACGGCAGCAGCATAACCTTCAACTATGTCTTCCCAGGAGGCATGTTTAGTGAAGTCGACATTCGTCTGCGGCTCCGCAAAGGCGACAGTATGTGCAGCAAACCCTTGATGTTTGAGGTCCGCTTCCACCTCTTCTCGTTTACTCTGGTCTGGCAAGACTGGCCATTGCTCCCTTGGAAGGGGCAGGAACGGCGGGCAATGCTAACGGCTGCTCTTGCCTAACTGATCAAGCATTAGACCTCTAGTAAGATAGTCAGCTGGATTGTTTCCTGAATCGACATATCTCCAAAGTATGTGGTCAGTAAGTCTCTGGATTTCAGCAATGCAGACTCCAACGTATCGACAGGATTCAGACTTGATCCACGACAACACTGTTATACTATCACTCCAAGAAGTAATTTTCATCTCATCCACAACAAGTCTGTTAACTCAGCTCCACTCACGGCTGCTTGGAGTTCTAGGCGGGGCATGGTTAGGACAAGCTTTGGATCAAGCCTTGAACGAGACATCACAACCCTCACACTGATATCAGAGGGGGAAACTGTGGCTCTTAAATAGGCCACGGCACCGCAGGCCTTCTCCGAGGCATCGGTGAACACATGCAGTTCACATTTGGCATGACCAGGCATGAAGTGATTTGGGATGTAGCACTGGGGAAAGATAATCCTGGGTAGGTCTGCAAGCTCCTCTCGCCATTGGAGGTGTTTTGCTCGCAGCCCTTCTTCCCCTACATCGGAAATCTCGTCATCCCAATTCAGAGGCTGTTCCCATAGCTCTTGCAGCAACATCTTACCCCTGACAGCATAAGGCATTAGGTAACCAAGAAGGTCCTTGCCTGCGCACTGCATAACATTGCTGAGTATGGTTCCTCTGGTCGGAATCGGGTTGTCTCTGAAAACTATCTGGTAGTTTAATGTATCATCCTGAAAGTTCCATCTGGGACCTAGGGCAGCCTCCTCAGGGGAACTGCCATTCAGGTTAATCCAACAGTCTGCATTGGTGGAGCGAGCTTCAAGTGGGAGTTCACTAACTACAGACGGACATTGCTGACCCACTTAACTACTGGGAACCCCCCAACCCCAGAGAATGGACTAACATCTCCACCAACACCTTCGCCTCTTTGGCGGTCGGTTTTCCGTCCAGACATTATCGACGTACAAGGCTTCAAGTACAATTCTGACTACATCAGGATCTTCAGCGTTATCGTTCACATGCTTCTGGAGAGCGTATGTGGCGCAGCAAGGGCTGCAGGTTGTCCCAAAGGGCAACACGTTCCACTCGAACTCAGTTGGTTCGGCCTCAGACCAAAGCTCCCTTCCATAGGAAACGAAGTGCTGAACGGTCCTCTTCGCGGATTTGGACACAGTGAAACATTGCCTGTCTGTCTCCAGAGACAGCAACAGGGTGTCGACGAAACCTCAACAGTACTCCAACCAAAGTGGATCCATGGCTGGGACCACATAGCAGACGGTCATTTAGGGATTCGCCCTGGTATTTGAAAGTGCAGTTAAACACAAAGTGTTTGCTATTCTGCTTAACAACGTAATATGGGATATACCAGTGGCGCTGGATGGAGTTCACCTTTCTCTCAGTACCTGCAGTACTAACAAGTCGGGCTTCTCTCAATTCTCGTACCTTCTTGTCATTGACTTCGGCAAGATCGGGGCTCCTCTTGAGGCGCTGTTCATTTCTTCGCAGTGCTGGCAAAACTGAGAAAGCTGGACTGGAAAGTGTATCTTCCTCACACCTCCACAAGAGTGGTGTTGCCACTCGTCGCACACCGTTTAACCTCCACATACGTTGACTTAGATTCCAAAAGATCTATTGCTCTTTGATCTTGTTTGGACCAGGTGACCTGTTTCCGCTCATTTTACATCTGTACATCATTCTGCCACATCCTGCAGACGCTTTCATGCAAAACCTCGTCGGCTTCACGGCTAGTAAGCCCTTGCAGGTGATTCACCTCCCCTCTACATCGGTGGGTGAGCACCGGGCCCTGCACTGCCCAACCTAATTTGGTTCTAACAGCGACTGGCGCTCCCTCTAGGCCAAAGTGGCTCTCGATTGGGACAATAAGGTCTGCTCTGCCACTGCCAATTAACATAAGAGGGTGAACATCTTTTCAATCGGCAAGTGGAAGACCTCTGAGATGGGGGCCACCTTCGCTGAAGCTCTGTTGCGGGGACCGAATGCTCGGAAAGCCTCAGCATAGGGGACGAGAAGACCTGGGATACCTCGATTCTATTATTTGAGTCACTCTCGGGCGCCATCTCAAGATTCAGCACGGTCCCTCTACAGGGAGTACATTCTTCTCGAGCTGTTGCGATAGGCATCTCGGTTTTCTTCCCCTTGAGATTGAGGGCCTTGACAGACTCTGGCAGCACCATTGAGAAGTTTGCTGCATCATCAAGGAGCCAATGAGTCTTAAGTTGAGATCCATTGCCGTATAGAATAACAAGTACAATCTTCATGCTTATTTGGCTTGGGCTCCATGGATTCCCATCTCCATAGAATGCAGAGATATTGGGATTGAAACCAGAGTAATAGACTCCATAGCCCGGTCGCTTGATGAGATTCTGAAGGGGCATAATCATTTCCGTATTTGTCATCCAACAAATGTGTCAGTAAAACACACAATAGGTTTATAGTTTAATCTTCAATTACATCTATCACATTAAAAATGTTGGTTGTTTGCAAGGGACCTTCAACTAACCTTGTGCATGAATGGTATTTGTTACATGCGGGTTGGATAATTTTTATTAACATTTTATACACGTTTCACAATAACAATTTTTTACAGTTCTTCTAGAATTTTTCAAGACTTTTGTATACTAATCGGTAAAGTTGAGGCATATATTTGTTCAAATCTTGCCCATTTTCCATCATAAACAATATCCAGTAAATTAGAGTTTATAATCTATATACTAGTTACTCGTCGCGTTAAGGATTGAAGGGAAAATTGCCAAACTTTTATTATTGTAGAATCCCCAAAATACTTGCAGAAGTGTTGGAACAATAAAGAAAATTTACTTGACATCTCACTTGCTTTTTGTGTCTATTGTTTCAGTTACCCCATTGAATTAGAATCCTACTTTCCAAGTAAATGTACTGTCTACCAATCATAAGGCTTTTAAAAATTGAAATCACATGTCCATCAACTAAATATTTGCTGCAAGTACATAACCAAGGTATGTTTGGTAAAGTATGTTTACTGGTATTACTGGTTTACTGGTATATGCCAGTATATAAGACGGAAACATAACACTGTATGGTGGTCTATCTCATCAAGAATCATTCTTCTGAGGCTTTCGTACAAATTCATTCCCTCTTGAACAGTAACAGGCACAGACACAACGCTCCTCTATCAGGATTGTACAAAGCTCGAACACAGATTCATCGCAAGGGCATCGACGTTTGTAGATGCACTCACTGCTGCATACGTCAATTTCATCTTGAGGCACCTCTACCAGGAAGTTATTTGCTCCATGATGGAGCTGTGGTATAGTATGCATTAGCATGGGGCGTCCAAATGGGCTATGGCAATTTCTTAAGGGGGCTATATGATGGGCATTCCACTCCTTTACAAAAGTGTCCAGTTCTCCCTAAAGTTTTTGAAATTTAAATAAAAGTCTTTTAATAACATTTCATTGATTATTGGTGTATTATTATATCATTGGTGTATGAAGATACACCAGCCTGAATACTGTGCAAAAATCATACTTTCCAAGACTAGTTCATGTGGAACTCACCTGGATTATATTCAGAAAGCAAAGCTCCAGCAGAGATTTGTCTACAAGATCTCCACTGAAATAGCCTTCTTCTTTCAGTTGGCAGAAGAAGGCTATTCAAAATTGAGTGAAGTGTTTTCTAAGCATGTCCCACTAAAACTCAATCCTTTGGTTATTTTTGACTTTTTCCCTGCATGAAACTCTTGTCTTTAGCAAATGAATAATCATGATCCCTTCTAAGAAACTGCTGCATCGGTCGGATGTGAGTGTTTTTAGTTCCAAGATCAGCTCTTATGATTCTTGGGCATCCCATGGTAGAGCGTACCGCGTTCACGTAATATCCCGCAAAGAGCAGGGTTACTGCTCAATGTATATGCTTCGAGCCACAAAACACGCCTCGAGAAACCATCATTAGGCCTAGATCCATTACTGCATATTCCCTAAGGTTTGCAATTACCGTAAGAGTCAACATGCCACATATAATTTGGACCACGAACTGGATATAGTCGTCTTTGTAATCTCTTCCTTGCCCTCGTTTCGACTCCATTTGGATCTAAAATTTCAAGTAACAGGCGCATGGTTTCTTTATCGGTGTTCAAGCCATGCACTTCAGGTGCATCCATCGGTAAGCCTGCGGACTATTGCAACTGTTCTTGTAGAAAACAGGCAACATCTATCACATTTTGATTTTTATTTCTACAGAACAGACAAAGATTTCCCAATTTTCGACAGAGTGTTCGCGTACTTATTAATACGCTTTGATCAATTAGGAGAATATTAAGAATTTCCTCGTAAGCTAGACCAAGAAGTAGCATCGAATGAAGCACTCACGCTCTTGTCGTGCCATACTTGCAGGAACGCCTGAGAAATCCGTAATAACGAATTAATAATCCTTATTAACGAATTATGAAAACATACATGTACTTGCCGTGGCACTAATGGGCTTTCGTACAAAGGAAATTACTGCATTAAGTTTGTAACTATTATTGTACATAGTCTAAATGATTACCAACATGTAGGGAAAAAAGGCATGGATGCCAGTCTAATTAATTAATTATGAATGCATGCGTTGACCACTCAGCGGTGCGTAGAGCACTAGGTCTGGGCGCTTGCGGCGTACTTAGGGCGCGCATTGTTAGTTTCGCTGCTGGGTCGCAGAGTGACAGGATCGCCGCCGAACGTTGTGAGCATTACATTGCGCCGACTGTGAGGTAGCGTGGGACGCTGCACTGGAGAGCGCTGCATCGTGTCGACCGGTAGGTGGAATAGTGTATGTAGTAGTGAACCGTTCACTGGGTCTTGGTTAAAGTGGGAACAGTCTAGAGCGTAAGGTGTAAGCCCTTGGCTGAGAGCTAGTGGTACAGTGATTCGTTTTGGATTGTTTGCCATCTGTGAACACCGTAGGTGGGGTGACGGCTGGGTTGCGATCCGGGTGTCTTTGAACTGGCATGCCTTCAGGGTTACTGGGAGCACTCTGGTTCCTGTAAGGGTTATTATCCCTTGGATTAATGGACCGTGGGTAGTGAGGGTTTTATCCCTTGTTTGATTAACACTCCACGTAGATTATCACTGCTTGCCAGTAGTGTGTAACGTCGGCAATTAGCCTTTTAGAGGTATGGCAGACACAATAGGAGGGCGCTGTTTGGTTGGGGTAAAATCTTTTGTGTTTGCTCCAAATTTACCATTTCAAACTTGCGCCCTCCTACTGTGTCCGCCATACTTCTAAAAGGGTAAGGATCTGAGGCTTATTGAATTGCCTTGTGAGGTGTATTGTATAAATAAACCTTGTGTTTGATATGCCTCGTTGATTTATATTTCTAATAAACCTATTGCACTGATTTATTGTCCTTGGAAATACTGTGTCACTGTGAGGTTTATTAAGGTTTCCCTGTATTTCCTTGCTCTGATACCAGTATTTATCTGTCTTTCCTAAGTGGTGGTAAATTTCCACCAAACGAACTGCTCCTAGGCTTAGTCCGCCGTTCGTTAGCTGATACCCCCTTAATGGTGTCAGGGTAGCCGCTCATCCTTGCGCAAGGTTAATAAATATATTTGTGGGGTCAGGCAAGGTCAATTCCATCTTCCGATCAGGCCAGTCTGCTGGTCCGCCACAAGAGGTGTCAGTTGTCCCGCCACAATACACTGGCAGGATAGACAGCAGTTAAAGACAGATGTGGTAGATGTTGAGACCAAACCTTTACAGAATGGAAGTAGATTGGCAAAATTACATGATCTGACTTTCATTATTCAAACTAATAAGGTAGGTTTGGAAATAATTAGTGCTACATCTGCTTCGGTAACGGCAGGGAAAATAAATCATGCGCACATCTGTCATCAAGAAAGTGTTCAAATATTGCCGTTCTGACGTGCTGTCTCAGCTTTAGATCTCTCTTTATGAACACGACTCTCGGTATAGACCGTTTCGACATTGTATTACAGTTACGTGTGCTTGTAATCTCGTGAACGTAACCAAGTATTTGGCTCCAGATGCCATCGCTATCATCCATCCTCAGGAATATCCCTCTAACCATCGTCAATCCGTCAAGGCTCTCAAATGACTCAAATGGATGGCCCATGAGACTGGCCACCACATTCAGCATGCAGCCAACGGCGGTGAGAAACACATTGGTCCCTATAAGATTGACAGCTACTACCAGTCGAATGGATTGAAAACCATACTCGAATTTCACGGTTGTCTCCATCATGGGCACGCTTGCACTGTCAAACATTTGCACTCGATGTAATAAACAGTGACGTGCGTGTAAAGAAATAACAATTGCGCGCACCATGTGCGGGTAATACATTTTTAGCATGTGAAAGAATCGTGGCTTTTTTGTTCTTTTTTGTCGATGATTGTTTCACGAATATAATTGAACTGGCTGGACGAAATAAAACAAAAGGTCCGTGGATGTGTATGTGAATGAAGACATTAACAATTACATCCGAGAGCGTGGGAGCAATGTTTGAGTAGGTTTGCCATTTCTGCGTGGTTGGGGCCAAACAATGTACCATGTAATTTGTATCAAAGCAGTGAAAAGTTTGCGGCTCAAGTGCAAGGGACATCGTAAAAAGTGGGAATGTCGATTGATTTGATACTTTGTGCCAAACGCTTCTTTCTTCTGGCTTGTTTTCAAACTATAACAGTTTTGAAAAACAAATTATGTTTAACAATTTCATAAATGTCTACACACTTGAAGTTAAATATTTATGGATTTTTTGCATTCATATAAAGTCTAAATTTCGAATCGAATGCGAAATGGAAAAAACGTAAGACTTATGGGACTCCAGTCCAGATGGAAAACAAAATCATGACTTCATCTAAACCTTACAGGGATATTCACACAGTCCAAACACCAGTCACCACACTCAAAAAGTCTTTCAAGATTACGTAACTGTAGGCTGATTTGGGGCTGAAATCGAGAGGTAAACACTACCGTCGTGTCCTTTATCTCTGCTTCTTTTATGAACTGGGAATACAACGGAATTGTAAGGTGAATAGGGTACGGTTTGTAAGGTATCGTGGTCGGGGATGAGGGTGACGCTTTCTTAACACTGCACACTGTATGCACTTGCATGAACTCTGACGTGCATAAATACGGTAAAGTGTTAACTTCTTAGTGAAAGGAACCAGTTGTTTTGGCACAGCTTGAAAACTTTGGAGCAATAAGGTGCTACACCCCTGCAGGAAATTTAATGTGGAAAAAACGCTCGAATGTCTGACCCTCCTGCTGCATGCTGGACATCTCCGATCAGACTTGTTGTCCAGTTGTTAACGACCACTGATGACTCACACCATGACGTCACGTAATCGCCCATTGAGTATACGAAGGCTATTGTATCTTCGCGCAATGGAGACACCCTTTTTGCATCGAAGGTGGGCTCCTGCATAAGTTTGTGTGTACATACGTTTCGGTGACTATACATGTAGTGCTCGATTCTCGTTCGTACTTTTAGTGTTAAAAGCACACACATACGTTGTGCGTGACATAAAAGCATACCGAGTACACAGTTATGTAAAAGCAAGAAAGTACTTACGCTGCATAAAACAAAACGGATACAACGTTAGTATTGAAAACGAAACCAGGTCAACAGATGTTTCACCATGATTACACCAAACTTGCGGTTGTTCAGTGTTAAGAAGTTTAATCTTATATAAACAATTATATTTTTGTCATTGGTGTTGGGATCCCTTTTAAAAAACCTTCATTGTTTTATGAGGGATTAAATTTACACACAGAGTTCTGTATATACATTTTTGCAGATTCGTAACTAGTATAAAGAAATCTTACCTTTTTCTATTGAGCTTATCATATCAATCACACAACCTACCATAGTGGTACCATCCAGTATTTATTGACACCGTCACTATCCCCTCACAAATTTCCTATACCCCTGCAGGAAATGGAATATTCCCGTTCCTCATTTTATGTTAATGAGGGTCACGTGGGGCCAAACCGGACTTCTGATTGGTCGAGAGCTCGTCAACGAGAGGCAAAATATCCTGGTTAGACGGGCTTCACTACTCTGACAGTACAGCGTTGAGTTCCACATTTAATTCCATCCATTATGTGGACTAACATGCGGTATTCTGCTTCCAGATTGGAGGATGGAAGCATACTGATGATATAGGAAAGAACTTCTATGCCGTTTTTGACGACACAGATGGGGTCAGCAACTTTAAAGATTTTACAAGAAAATATTGACTCATTATGTAATATAAGCGGGCTTTGTTGCGACCACTCCAGGAGGTTGTCCATCAAGTGGCAAAGGCATTACAGTTCCTAGACCTCTGTTTTTCCGGGACTGTACTTTAACGGGATGGTACCTACATAGTTGTCTCCAACGAAATCGACTCAAGTAAAAGTGCCAATCCCCATTACCTTGTTCAACACCCTGTCGCAGAACTCCCAGACACTTCTGCAGTTTTTGCCCTGTACTGCATGAGATTCAATATCATACTCAGTTCAACAACCAACAGTGACACTGTGGATTTTGCATGAGAGGCTGGAGCTTGAGGTAGGGTTTGAGATGACTTTTTGACTGAAGACAGTCCTGCAATACCAGTTATGGGAGTCTGAGACCAGATTGGAGAATAGACTACGACTGAGAAGGGTACTGCTGCTGCGACAATGATGGGAGGTTAAGGAAGGGTCGAAGAAGACTGACCCTGCTGCATCAGTTAAGGGAGGTTGAGAACTTATCTTCAGCCGAGGAAAGATGCTCGATTTGGGGGTTTGATGCATTTTACCATCATTTGCAAAAGCTGGCAGCGTGATTTTGGGCTCATATTCTATAACTCTGACAACCTCATTTCTGCGATAGCAACCACCACTTTGAGGTTCTGTACCAGTTTCTGATCCTCTCTAGGTGATAAACACAGGATGACATTGATGTTTTTGGAGGCACTGATGGGAAGTAAGAGGGACTCTCTTGGTTAGCTTGGCTGTTAAGTCAACGTTGCGCATAGGCGCTCTGATACATGCCTATGGTAAAGACTCTACCTTCAGCCTCAATAGTCCCAAGCAATCTCGACATTTCATCTTCTCTCCCCATCAGCTGGCCGTTATTGATGTACCTCAAATTCTTTGGGACATTGCCAAAGGGGTTAAAGGTCGGCTCGATCATGGCTACAAGCTTCTCAACATCAGACTTGAAATTCCTCTGGAATGCATCATAGCCTTCATGGTGTTGATGGTAGCCAGCTGAAGGGCAAGTGGTCTTGCTGTATTTGCTTTCATACTCCTGAGTGATCCTGAAAAGCTCAGGTGCCAACACGTTCCATCGCATTGCCATTGTCGTTTTTATTAAGTAGGTCAAGTCCTCCATGTGCAGACTTTACTGGAGCATTGTTCTGCTCGTGCGCCTGACCAAGGCGATTGACGAATTCAAGCGATTTGACTTTGTTACCACAAAGTCCCCCTGCAGAAACTCCTCAAATACTGATGGCGATGTCCTCTCAAGTCGTAGTACTATAGTTGCAGTGGTTCGTGATGAGAATGAGAATGGCATTAAACCCTGCAGCGCAGCGAAGTGGGTCAGAAAGTCCCGCTGTCTTTGGGAACTAATGGAAGGAAGCAAAGTTTCTCAAAATGCAGTACAAAATTCCAGAACTGTGTAAAAAGTTACAATCTTTCCCTCATTAATACAGTTATTAATTAGCTAATTATCTAATTGATCCTAGGGTCTCAGAAGTTTGGACTTAATACCAAAAATTGTGTGTATTGAAAAAAGTGACAGTTTAGTCTTGGTCCCATTGTTCTAGAATGTACGGTTAACAAGATATGATTTTGCCCTAATTAACATTAATTAGCCAATTATGTAATTGGTCCCTTGTCTGGGAAGTCTGGACACGCTACAAAAGTTGTTTATATTGAGCAGAGTGATAGTTTACTCTTGGTCCCATTGTTCTAGGACCTTTTAATCAAAAGTTACAATTTACCAAATTATCACTAATTAGCTAATTATCTAATTGATCCAAATTTCTGAGAAGTTTGGACTGTGCATAAAAGATGTTCGCATTGAGGAGGCTAACAATCTAGTCTTGGTCAAATTGTTCTGCGACCTACATTTCAGAAGTTACAGTTTTACCCTAAGTAAGGCCTTAATTGGTTAATTAGGTCTAATTAATGGCCGGCTAGAATTTGTCTCCCGCCCTAAATTTGATCCTGGCATCATTCTTAACCTTTTGTGAGATTTGAACATAATGAGTCTTAATGCAAGACATTGAAATTTTTTAACGCTAAGAGCTCCTAGTAGAAGTTTTTTGTATTTTCATTTAAATCTCTTGCTCACTCATCGGTCAAACAATGATGTCCAGAGATTGTATCGGCGTTTGTAGTCCAGATGCTACGAAATCCTTTGTTTTCTCTACACCTTCGGGCTAAAGTAGGATCGATGAGACGGCCGAGATTATACGCTCTCTTTGTTGTGCTTATATAACAATACGCATATTTTATTTGTAATTTCGACCTCATCGTTGTTAGCTTGGGGTCTCAGGGGATCAGGAATGAAAATAATAAACTATGCGTATACTGGACAAAGTGCGACTCATCCACGCTTCCGTTGAGAATGTGAGAGGCAATACGAGCAATTCACAATAGTGCATCTCCGAGACTTTGCAAGGCGTTGACCAATCACGATGCGTAAAATCTGTCGACCCAATGCGCGTTTGGAACTTGGGCCGACAGATTTCGTGCGTTGTAATTGGTAAACCAGTTGTAAACTCTTGGAGGCGCACTGTTGTGAATCGCCCGTATAGAAACAAGTAGACAAATTAGATTGAGATATTTTAAATTCAGAAGGAAATAGTGTGTTCATCAGTGCTATGGAAGTGCCTAGCTAGATATGTAGGTCAATGAATGACAAAATAGTTCTGCCGATTCAGCAGGTTCAGCAGTAGGCGTAGGAGAGTTCTGGATCAGCATTACCCTCCTCTACATACCCAACCCACTCAACCGGGACTTCCCCCACCCTCCAGACCAACTCCCTGGGACTCTTCTCAACCCTCGGGATTCCGCCCAACCCCGGGGAATAGATCGCCTAGCGACGACATGTCGCGACATCTCACAAAAGGGGCCAGATTTCCCCTAACCGAAAACTCTGAAAAAAAATTCCAAGATATCTCTAGAAGTAAATGGGTTTAACTTTTGCCACTAAATTTGATTATCCCCGCATGCACAGGACCAGAGAACTGAACTCAGGGACAGGCGGACACTCGCATTCTAACTTTTGTGTCGATTGGCTTGAGCAGCCGTTTATTGAACTTGACACAGTTCAGGTTGTTCCCGCCCGAAGCTGGTGACGTGGAACTGCAAAAACTACATTGCGCACAATCAAAGTATAGCTACTCAGCCATACATGGAAATAGTTCCCGCCCGAAGCTGGTGACGCGGAACTGCAAGTATATCAGCAAAAGTACCGGTACTATGGCAATCAGCAAACGTCAGCAATTGTTCCCGCCCGAGCCTGGTGACGCAGAACAGCAACTCATATCGGCAAATACATAGAGCTATCAGCAAAATTGTATGAAAAGCAATTATCACGTCAGCATTTGTTTCCGCCCAAAGCACATGGAGCGGTAAATTAATTTTGGAATGTACCTGCTCAATACAAAGCCTTCGATATGCAAATTCAAACAGCAATTACAACTGGCA
>NW_019091454.1:1004183-1038203 GCF_001949145.1 Acanthaster planci
TGCCTGGAGACGAACTAACTACCAAATTACTGACTACGCGCCAATGGATGCGCCGCGCGTCAGGGAACCAGACATGTATTACTAAACTTGCATCAGTCCACAGACTGTTTCGCCACAGTACTTACATGCAGCAAGAGAAACAACAGAGTGCTCAGCGATCGGACAAGCATCAAGTAATCATGGAAGAAAGGAGTTAAAGTCAATATCTCCATCATGTTGCCAGCTACCGAAAGAATGTGAGATTAAAAGATACTGCATCTATTTATAATTGAGGGAAACTTGGATCAACGTCATAGTAAAACTGTGTAGGTATTTTCAAGGACAGCTGTTAAGATAATTGTGCGGTTGGAAAAACAACCTTCTAGCGTATCCGAAAAGTGCTGGCATATGCTCTAGACGTATCCAGAGAAAAATTACTTGAAAGTTTTTTTAACCTACTGTGATAAAAAAATTAATTTAGAAAAGGCCGCTCTCTTTAAAGACGTTTATAAAAAAATGGACACACATTCTTTTTATTTGACCAAAAATCCACAGACGTTTAAACTGAAACATGAGATCAATAACACAAAAGGCGACAAAAGCCGTTAGAGTAAAAAATCTACAGTTTAAAGCTGGGTATTTCAACGTGACAAACGCTACTGAAATCGAGTGGGATACAAACTTTGATGGTAGACCCGCTGGTGTCAGTGGTGAAAGACCATCTGGAATACCTTCAGAGGAAAGAAGGGATGTAGCCTCAAATTCAGAATTAGTAAAAAGAGCTAAAGACAGACTGTTACAAGCAAACGAAAAGGGGACTTTACAAGAAGAAATCAGAATCATCGCTGAGGAAATTGAACAGCTCAATTAAGAAGTCAAATCGTTAGAAGCGCTGTTAGGCCAAGGACAATCATTAGACACGCGAACTCGTTTACATTTTGAAATCAACAATAAAGAAATCGAATCAGCGTCATTATATGAGGAGCAGGGAAAAGCCTTATAAGAGATTTACGAGGGCACCCCCTCCCCAGCTCAACCAACAACAAACCCCCAGCACAACCAACAACAAAGCCCCCTGCGGGAGACCAAAACCAACCCGGAAGAGACAGGGACCATGACATAGGTAAAAGACTTTTCCTCACAGGGTTAAAAGAACCTATATACGATGGGCTTCATTCTCAAGGCTCGTTTCAAGCTTTACTCCAAGGTGAAAGAGGAAGCATCGTGGTGTCTCCCGGTTATTACAGCATGGACTGGTTGGACTTTTTAATAAACTCGATCCCGGTTGTATCTTTCATAGTTAACTGAGAGTCTAATCGTTGAACAGCTTCGGGCAGGAACAACCTGAACTGTGTCAAGTTTAATAAACGGCTGCTCAGTCCAATCGACAAAAGTTAGAATGCGAGTGTCCACCTGTCCCTGAGATCAGTTCCCTGGTCGTGTGCATGCGGGGATAATAACCATCTTACAAATCAGTTGACTCGTCGATCATATTACACTTCTTCATCAAACTGCATCTTAGGCAGCAAAGCACGCAATTCCACTTCACGTGGCCGATCGACGTATCCAACCGTTCGATGGCCGGGGTTGCGCGGAATCCCGAGGGTTGAGAAGTGCCCCGGAGAGTTGGGGAGTTGATCTGGAAGGTGGGGAAGTCCGGTTGAGGGGGGTCAGGTAGGTGTAGGAGGGTAAAGTTGGTCCAGAACTCTCTTACGCCTACGACTGGTTCTGCCGGTTTCGCCAGGATGTTATCATATGGAAAATTAATTTCGTATCTACCTGGAGTAAATATGGGTGTCCACAGTGGCTACGGAGTGACCCATAACAACTGGCATCCCATCCAGGGGAAAAAAAGAAACGATATTCTTGTCGTGGTTAAAACCTGATATAAACACCCACCTGACACCTCAATTTATTGGCTCAGACCAGACCGACGCGTAATGAACACAGGTGGCCTTGAGTGCTGGTAGGCTGTTACAGGGAACACATGCTTAATTTGGTACTGGGTTGCGTAACAATGGCATCGATGTAGCTTCATCGCTCTTTCTTCATTGATCAAGAGAGATCCATCGATCGATGTAGGAGAACGATCGATCGATGTAGAACGATCGATCGATATTGAAGAACGGTTGATGTGTTGCCTCCAAGTTTTTGCCTCAGGTGTTCCATGTCATGTAAAGACTGCAAAAACGTAACAGGCCCGCTAGGCCCACCTTCAGGCCGAGGAAACGTTGACGGCATGCCCAGATTGGAGCCAATTGGTGGGGTATGAATGACGGACGCAATCCAAGAGATTTTTTATGCGTTTGGGTGCTGGTTTGAATATCCCCAGCGAAGGTCGAGAACCAGACGGTTGGTCAAATTCTGGGTAGGGACGCGTCTGGATTTGTGTGGTTGATGAGAACACCAGACGGCTGGAAAGTTGGCGTGTGGAAGTTACAGCCTAGTCTGGAGATCTTCTTGCAATCAGACAGTCAAGGAAGTGTTGGAATACCAGGACGTTCAAACCGGGGAACGTTGACAGGCCGAATGACATGGTAGAAAACCCCAAAGGTTTCTTCTGTTGTAGATAAATCAAAGGAATTTGCAATCCAGTGGGGTACATTCGGATGCTTCACATCCACTTTTCGGACCCACATGCGGCTCCCAGCTTGGAATTGGAGTTACCATTCGGAGAGTCTCCACGCGGAACTTTCTGGGACGGACGAACCTGCTCAGAGGCCTCAAGCTCCCACTTGCCGAGCTGTGTCTTTAGTGTGAGGAAAAACATGGAAGATTCAGTCGGCAATGGTCACGGTCGGTCAAGTCAGTCGTACCGAAAACGGATGTTGGGCACCGACCGTCTTGCCAATGTTGGTAGGAATGTAGCTTACAGGCACACCCAAGAAGAGATTTCCAGCCGACGTCTGGCCGACGTCTGGCCGACGTCGGCATGACGATTTCAATCGCGACAAGTCTGTTGAATAATGTTTAATAAGTGGACCGTGGTCGAGGCACAGTCCTGATTTTTTATTATTTTTAGGTCAACAGCAGTCTTTTCAGTGTTCTGCATTTGACATTTGATCAGATTTTTATATCAGACTATATGATCTTACATATTGCAGTCGTCTTTTTCAGTCAACGTTTTTAGGTACTTATTTTAATATGCAGATCAAAAATTTACGCATTGTGAGTGCGGCCGTGTTAACTATGGGGTCCTATCTCTTGATATAACAAACATAATTATTTTCTTGAGCCATGTTAGAGGGAAGACTATATTAAGGCAAGGACAGGTATTGTTTACAAGGAAAACGTGTATATTGTAGTTTGAAGAGTTGAACACGAGTCGATGTTTGCATCCTGAACGTATATATTAATGTTTTTTAACCTGTTTACAATTTTAAACAGAATATTGTTGAGTAGACTAAATACACCCATACTTTTTGGCGTCGCGATTTAGGGACTTTATATTGAAATTGTATAACTTCGCATTCTCAGGGTGTTCTTATAAAAGTGAACCAAGTTTCGATCGAGATAAATGTACATGTATCTGTTTTAATGTGAAAGTCGCTGTGGTAATAAATTTGAATTTCATGTTGATTCCCGGCGAAGAGCCGCTGACGTATTTTGTGGACGACTTATTACTTAATTTAAAAAAATAAAGCTAACCACGAAATAATCACCTCCCCCATCAAATCCTACCTCTGTTCATGCTGAACAGCCGGGTTTCGATACCTTTTATATAGCCAAAAAAAGATACTGCCAGCCACTGGCCAAATTCCATGGGACTATGTATAAACATCTCCGGCACGTGGCCCCACGGAAATTCAATGGGATTATTAACATAGATCGACCCCAGGGCAAGCCAAGGCTTTTCATTCATCAATGCCAGTTGCCTTGTCGATCTGTGTAATATTTTATACACAGGCCTCCGAGTTCATCGTCTCTATCGATTGACCTGATAAATTGACCATATAAAAAAGTTTTTGCACCCTTGTTTTGGATGTTCGGAAAATCTGCGAAAATTGCTCGAAGACAGGGTTGATGTCTCGTACAGATCCCTAAGAGCAATTGCTACCAAGTCCGGAGAAAGAAGAGCATTTTCTTCACACGTAATAAGAGTGATAAGATTGAGAAAAAGGCAGTACACCAGACACCGTGACGAGGCTCTATCCAAATTGGATAAGGTAAGCTTCAGGTTTTACTTGTTTTCTGTCGAGAAGGGGTTCTTGCTGGAAAACTTACCTTTTTAGCGGCAGTAAGTAACTTTGGAATGGACAGAAAGTAGCTGAAGTCGCCTTGGGGTATTAAAGCTACCATCGAAGTCTATTTTGTCGTCTCAGGAAGACACATTCTGAAGGTTGGACTTTGGCTGGACCGGGTCATGATGCGTATCTTGGGTGAGATTGCATGCAATTTCAGATACGTGGGTTGAATGTCTGCTGGACTATCTAAGCCCGCACTGGCAGCCGATGCGTGTCGGCATTGGTTGGAAAAGGTAACAGAGCGTGGATGCAGATCGGCAGGCAAAGGATCCGAATGCGATGGTGTAGGGGGCGCTTTAGGCTTCAGATCGAGGCGACCGTGTCACTGATTGGACCATTCAGCTGTATATCTACCAACCTAATGTTCACTTTTTCAAGCAATCTTTGCCTCGATCTCAAGGTGCAATGAAAACAACGCGTCACAACACTCGACATATGCACAAACGCTGACAAAAACACGGATTGAAATTACGAAGACATGCCTACGTTTCTACATTATATAAAACGCGTATGCTTTTTACCTAACCCCAGACTGATCAGTTCCTAGAGCAATCGAGGGACCCAAGTGTCTGTTTAAAGAATTCTGGGGAGCAAGCCAGCCTCATCATGACTAGGGCTGGGGAAGGGAGAAGCAGAAAGCTGCCATATAAAAAAAGTTGAGTGCGATTTTTTTTTTTACAAAAAATATAGACTGGCAGAACTTGTAAATCTTACAGGGGATTTTCAGTTTCGCTGACATTTCAAAGCAGATTTAACGAATATCATTTCTACTGTAAACTAACCAAGAAGAATCCTCTGTTGTTTAAGATGCTGCAGACAAATAAAAACGTGGAGCTGGGAATTGGAATATGCGTCATGGGCAAAGAAACATTGTGTTTAATCAAGTGTAAAAAATGATGACAGCACAATCCTCCATCTGTTGCAAGCGACCCTCTTAAAACAGGCAGGGTCGTTTAACTGATGGATGAGCGCGCACTAGCAGTCGATCAAAATAAAGCAAATGGCACTTGGGAACTATATGCACATTGTAGGTCAACTATGCACATGTATGTTGAACCTAGTTGCCTCGTTGCAGTTATTGTCAACGAAGCATACTCACGTGAGGAAAAACAAAACGTCATTTTTGCTTTCTAGCGCCTTCGAAGACCCGAAATCCCATGCCACCCAGGCATGCCACATCTCTGTGACTTTTGCTGGTGTTTGTCTCGTAACTCCTGACACAGTGCTCAGAAGAAAGAAAAGGGCATCATACATATGGTAGAAGTTTCTGCATAAAATCGCAGTTTTCCACAAAAATCTGATGAAATCTGTCGGGCCAAAAACACATTTTTCAGAGGCCAATTATTTTAAAAAGTACTGTCATAAAGAAACGTGTCATCTGTACTCGACTGTAGTGACGGAAAAACACACAGTTTTCGGTGGCCCTGATTACTCTGCTATTATCTCGTAAGTACCCACATGCAGAAGTAGCCGCACCGAAACGCGTCTGCTCGCACAAACACTTGTCAAAAGAAAAAAATTAGATTAATTTTAAACTACCAAAAGTTCGCTTATTTGGTTATTAAATCAGAGAGCAGCCTTCGAACGCCAAAGAAAGAAGACTGACCAAGCAAGATTGTAAATACACAAATACAGTCAGTTCATTACGAGAAATTAAGAGACTCAACGAACAACGCCGACAAAAAATAAATTTAAAAAAAGGCGGAGGAAACATTTTCAAGTGGATGTCTAGTTTGGATGTTTGAACTAAAACCAATTTACCTCATTAGCCGTCATACATGTACACGCTGCCACCGGGATTTCAGTTCTGAAGAAACAGTTCAAGGCTATAAGATCGGTCGGCAGTAACAAGGTTTTGGGAAAGTATGGCATCCTCCTGAAGAGTACAAAAGCGTTCTGAAGTGTAGGAGCGTGTCTTCTAAAAAAAAAAGCCCACCTTTTGTTTGTTTGACCCTCTTTTTCTTAGTGTCTTTCTTTTCCATTATCTCAAGAATCGTTTGATGAAACGATATTAAACAGTCGGATCATAAGATGATATTTAGGTTTGGGTGGGTTCGATGGGTTGATTTTTCTGTTTCAAGAACAACTGGTTGTCTTTCAACGACACTTGAGACTTTCAAGCAGGAGAAAATCGTTAATCAATTCTAGCAAATACACCAAGGATTACTCAAAAGCACCGTAGGCACCGTAAGTTCGCAAGCCTGAAGAAACCCGAAGCGAAGAAACAATAAGCAGCAGTTACAATTTTAAAGGTGGGAGGAAAACACCACAAAATCCAGTGGAGACAGAAAACCTAATCTACATGTAGACCAAACCGGTATTCGAACCTACTCCAGGTAAGCTTTTTAGGTAAATGGCAAATTTCGAAAGCATTTATAAAATGAAATTACGCCCAAGATTGAGTGGTTGCAACCCTACACATGTACAAAAGTACACTACTTGCAGACGTGGACAAAAAAGGCTTGCACTTTATATAAGAGTTACTTTGTGGTTAATAATGAAATTTAAGCAAACAAAACAACTGCACATTAATGGAGAGTAAATTTGAGAGCCAACCACTTTATTACTACTATTGCATCACATGTTTTTTTAATACAGCCAACAATAATTCGAGAAAGATTACTCTAAACTACACAATGCTGACAGGCAATATACTGAAACCAACTATGTCTACCTCTACTTTATAAACCTAGAAGTATTTTGAAAAGCGAAATACAGAAGGTATTCTTGTGCTCTTCGCAATTCAGAATTTTAAAAGAAAGTATCCAACCCCCCCCCAAAAAAAATTGTAAGAATTCAACCGCAATTGACATTTAACATCTGAGTTCGTGACAAATGAGTTTCTATTACATCAATTAACAACGCGCACTACGCCTTTCTATATTGGAAGTCCAACAACTATGCCAAAACATCCTCTTGTAGGATGTAAAGCTACAGATATTAATATAAACCCCTTGCCTATATGATTGCCTAAAAAATATGAGAAAAACATTTCACAGCGTTTTATGCTGTCAGATGACAACATTTTGTACATTCATCAAATACTGCGGCCAATGACAGACGTGGTTCTGCAAATACGCCTCAAAAATGGTTTGTTGTAATACTTTCGGGATGTGGTACCTTTAACAGTGAAGAATTAATTTCCAAGTAATTACTTTTTCAATGTTAAACAGTTCCATGTTAGCCTGGGGCGTCTGAAGCGGCATGAGTATGGGGGTAAGATGGGTTTTTCTCAAGTTACCATGTTTCCCGATCAGAACAAAGTTTGTTACCTAAACTTCCCAAATTATCCTACCATTTCTGACGTTTAACGTTTAAATTTTGACTTTTTTGGTGGTTCAATTTATATCCATATACAATGGCTCAGAAAATTAGTATTCAGACCGTATGCTAGTAGAGACTGAGTCTCTATTACTGCGATATCGAGAAATGGTTTATAAGAAGGCCGTTCAAGCACTTTAAAATAAAGATACAAAGATATCTATATATTATATACATATATAATAAAAATATAAAGTAGGGTTATACTGCAGGGCCTTACACACTTAGAAAGGAAAAGGGGAACGGTAATCAATTTTATCTGACAGCCTATACGTCACAAACCTCGTGAAATCAGACCAATCACAGGGCTCTGGCTGTTTTCATGAAATGAGGCGCTTTCCTTAAATGTTGGAGGATATGCAACAACATAAAAAAGGGGAAATTTCGGTTTGCAAATATTGGATTGGCTGTGTAAAAAAGATATCAGACATCACCTGTACGTGTAAAAAAATACGTTTGTACCAATGCGATAAGAAATCCATATTTGCTAACTCAAGTTCAAAGAACGTTGAAGTTGGACGAAAATTTTGGCGATGACCACTGAAACATAGTAGGGGCACGGGGAGAGGTCAATATGCACACACGTGGTAACACTCCTGAGTAAAAATCTACTTCTATGCACCCCTGATTTTACCTGGGTTAACCAGTTACCAATTACAGGGTAATTGGTATACACAGGTAACATCAGGGGTACATGGAAGTTAACCATGTAATTGTTGTATCTTCATTGGAATGTACACCTAGATTTGAGCATGCTTCAGCAATTTATGCGGTAATGGAGCTGTCTATACTTCTGTAAGGCTAGAGAGAGTAGCGCCAGCTTCAGATTTTGGAAAGAAATTGGTACAATAGTAGGTACGGGTAGTGTTCTCCCCCACAGCAGTGAGGGATGAGTCACTATATATATCCGATTTACCAATACGCCTTTTCCCGTTCTTGATTTTGATCAAATGCAGTACACCCTTTATTACTACAATGCACCGCGGCGCTACCGCTATGTACGTCCTTTTTCGGAGTGCAAGGTCCGAGCCAAAGTGGCGGAGGACGGGAGGGCGTCGACTGTTCGCTTGCAGCCCCGTCCCACAACACTGTGGGGGAGTACTCCACTGCACTTATCCTACCCAAACAGTCCCTGCCTCTGCAGAGTAGCACCGTACTCTGGAAGAGGGTTGGCAAGGAGACACTAAAGGTGAGGAAATCCGTGTGGAATGATGAGGACCCACCAAAGAAAGGAGGCCATTACGTAGAGCAGCAGGTGGCTTGCCCAGTGTGGTCCTTGTGGTTTCGTTGAAGAGGCTAGTATTGTCTCGATATCTTCAGGACACCGCCAAAGAATATCGGCAAGGTAGATACCGTTCTAGCATCGTGAGCTGCGATAGGGCGGCTGGGTTTGTGATTTAGGAAGGTCGACCATTTTTGACAGGCGAACGTGATGGCTAAGGAAACCCAACTAGCCGTTGTGTCTCTGATTGCTGCTCGATGAGGTTTACTAATGTAATGACGGAAGAAATTAGAAGATCTCAGCTTTGAGTCGTGAAAGGACGGCAAGGTTTGCTACTAGGCTGTTCTTATGAAGTTCGAGACGAAGATATCTTATTGGTGGGGTGAATTCGAATAGGACCGTGTGGGCTTCTAGGGCTAGGGTGACATAGACGCCGATCATCCGTGATAGATACTATCGGTAATCCATTGCCTCGTAACGCAGAGTTACTAGAGGTAGAAAAAGCAGCTTCAATGAGGTGAGTGATAATGAGGTCTTGATAAAAGGCGCGGAGGGAAAACTTTTGAAGTGCTCAAAAACATAAGATATGCCCCACCAATGAATGAGTTGTCTTAGTGGGGAACGCTCAATAAATATCTATGTACTAAGAAAAGATAATTGAGGCCATTTTTTTCCGAGGGAGTGGAGCCATCAGGGAAAACCTGAGTGAAATATAGCCATGACGACAGAACGGTAGTTGCGTACGAATGCTAAATGTAGTTTGGAGTAAGTAGGGATAAGAAAGTCGACCACTGCGGTTGCAGGCGTGTTGGTAGGAAACACACAACGACCTGCCTGCCATAAACGTAGAAAATTGTTGTGTGTTGGTGTAGCCTCAGTTCAATACCACAGCCCATCGCCAAAGGGGGCAATTGTCTGATCAAACAGGACAGATTTGCCCTAGCCGTTGTGCTGCAGGGACACATTGCGCTGGAGATCGCCTGGAGTTCCGCACTTTGAAGAGACTTCCCAATAACTGAGACCTGGAAGGTCTCATACCTTTTACATACCCCATGTAAACCTAGACGGGTTGGTAGAAAGTCATTGCCTAAGGATCTATCTTTGGGAGAGGGAGGTCGTAAACCAGATGTTTCCGTGTCAGCTACCAGCAAAGTCCTGACTGGATGAGGTCCATTGTAAAAACTGGGAGATCGATCAGGACACATATTTTGGACGGAAGAACAGCAGTAAGTGGGCTGGAGGGGCCCTACTAATGAAAACGTTAAGAGGTATCAGGTCCACCAGACTCATCATCAGGCCGAAGAGTTGTGTTTGTGTGCCTGAGCACAAGAAGAATCGGGAACTGCATCTACACCAATCAGGGCATGAGTTTGGGACAGATCTGAATATTCCTGAGTGATGAACAGCAGACGGCAGCTCATAAGGCTAGTGTTGACTGCAGTCTTGCCTGGATAACTGTCTACGCCCAGTTAGCTGTCGAAATGTTCGAATGTCGGAATGGTGAACTGGTGTAGGTAGGCGGCCAAAACTTCAACCATTTGGGTATTAGACGTCGAGTGATCAAAGGGCAGATCGAATCCAGAAAATTCTTCCAGTGTACAGGAATCAGAGGAATCTGTAAATCCCTATATGGACTGAAGGCGTGAAAGTAAGTGATTTTCAGATCAATCAAGTATGGCCAGGATAGAGTCGATAGGGGTTGACACACTGTGGAGTGTTTGTGATCCCCCATGCAGAACCTAGGGGTGAATGAACCTCTGTTTTCTCTGTATTTTTTGTCTCCAATCCAATGCCTGCCCATTCGATCTTGTCCGAGGGTTTGGAGTAAAGAATTTGGTCAAACATAACGGCACTCGTATCCCAAGGAAAACACCGAAGGGCAAAAAGGCCCGGGGCGTGGATATCAAGTCAGTGTAGCAGGCCGGTGGATTCGGATGCCAGGGGTGCCGCCTGGGGAGATGTGGCCACAGATCCGCATTCCAATGACATATTTACCGGGACAGCCCCAGGAAGTGACAGGGTGTCGGTCCGGTAGCGCTATTCTCTATTTCACGCCTAGATGCCCTCGTTGAAGAAATCTCGGTCGACGGAGGGCTGATGCGTACGTAGCAGGCCAGTGGTTTCTGTTGTATGTGTTACGGTCTACGTTGTGCCCGTGTGGCTTGGCATTGTATCCACCAGGACCGTCCCAGGTGTCAGTGGGGGAGTAGCCCAGGAAGGTGTAGTGTTTTATTTACGCACGGCTGACCCTTTGGAAAGGGGTCTAAGGGCGGTGGCTCATGGCGTGAGGTGGTCGACTTAGCTGGCATGAGTAGTGTGGGGTCAACCCTCCGTGAGCCTTTGTGAGCCATGCCAGCAGAGTGCGGTATTCTTCGGTAGTAGCTGTTGGAATGAGAATTGCCTCAAGAGATCTCGTCATCCCGTTAGCGACACTCGGGGAACTGGGTGTTCTGACCACTTGCACCACAGCTCAGACCCCTGTGCGCACTTGGTGTTGGCTAATGCTGGTTCTGCGTAGAATCTACGTCAGAAACCTGCAAGCATGCACAAAGAAAGAAAAAAACACAAAAACAACACCCACATAGGCAGTAATTATGTACATGTACAAGAACCACAGTTTATTGCGGATATGTTTACAGTTGATCCATGAAACAAAAACTCAGAAGGAGTTTGAACTGCCAGACTCATCGAGCACTTTGAAGTGCCAGAGTTGCAACTCTTTCTGCATCCTTCCTCCATGGTTGATCACATTACCACAGAAAATGGAGCAAAAGTGGAAACTCGAAAATCTCAAAAATGCAAAAGACACTATCCATTATCGATGGCGCTAAGAAAAAGAAGGACGAACATGACAGCAGTGCCACGGCACACTGTGGTAATAGAGGGCGCACTAGAGTTGATCAAGGTTTAACGAATGGCAAAAGGCAAAAAGGGAATTTGCAGAGATAGTGACCGTTTGGGTAGGATGAGCGCAGTGGACTATACCAACTGTCCAAATGCACTGATGCATACACCTGTCAGTTTGTTTTTGAACAATGTTGACACTAATGTCACAACTCTCTACATGGCTCTATGATAGTACAGGCTCATAAGCCCTTAATGTAAAATGTGCGTGCGTGTCCTTTGTCTTCCGTGTATTTTGTTAAATCAGAGTGCATTTTGAGAGGCTCTAGCTTACTACATTTGTAATGATCGAATGTACAAAGTTCATTTCCCAAATGAGCGTAGTTATCATTAAATAATTATTCTTGGTACTGGTAGGCGAAACGTACCCAGAAAGTGAGTACATTTTCTGAGCATTTTTCTGAGGCTAATAATGTTATACATTGACCATAACAATGTTTCCATAAGCATCTTTTTGGATTTATCAAAAATTTTTGATACTGTTTCGATCATTAATTGGAACATTAAACTGTGCATGAAATAGCCCAAGATTTGTTTACAGTTACTTTATGCCAGCGTGTATCAATTCACACAGTTATTTTATTGTTAAGGGGAAAGCATGTTCTACAGTTTCAAAATATTCATGGGCACAAATGAGAAATTTTGACGTGGTCTACGCAAAAAAGAATGATTTAAACTTGTCGCATTTATCATCACTACCCCTAGGCTGCATAAACATTTAAAAATTCGATAAAGTAAGAGCATTCAATAAAATCAGTAATGAAAATAGCATTCTTGGCTAAATACAGAGTATACGTGTACTTGGCTAAATCGTTGTATACATGCAGAATTTGTTTCACTCTTTCCCTGTTTGGGCAACTCTAAAGTTAAATCATTAGTAAATGCAAGCCTTTACCCCATTTCACCTCAATACTCTGGAAAACGTTGTGGTTTATGTAACTTTTAAGTGACATTCCATACAATGAGATGATCTTTTGTTACATGTTATAATAATTCAGTCCTCATATACATTGCAGTAACACATTATCATGAGTGATAACACTTTGCCACAGATACCAATTCTTACATCATGCCTACTTTTCGTTGGTCTTTTTTGTTTCCGGAGCGTTCAAAAAACATGAAGTCCTGAAAGGGAAAGAAAACAAAACAAAGAAAATTAAAATCATCAATCTTACTGTATATTTTTTATGAAAAATGAAACCATGAAAAGCTTAAGAAATTATTTACACGTATGAAGCTTATGTGTGTGTGAAAAAGAAGCCATGGAAGAGGCTTTCCACTGATATGCTTTCTTGCAAGTAAAAAGAAAATAACATTGGTAAACACTATGTAGACCAATATAAAAATACATATAAATATTTAAAATACAGTAATGTTATGCAATAACATTACAATCCAAGCACGTGCGAACTGAACACGCATACATTTTGTTTGTCATATCATCAGTCGACCAAAGATATTTCAGTTATATACCACTTTTTGAAACGAACTTCAAAGTTTGACGTCATATTTAACCTAAATAAAATCTGCATGGGTTACATTCGCAGTGGAAATATTGAGATGCCATTTGTGAGAAAGGCACAGATGAAGCAGATCGGTCAACTTTATACTATGCCATCACAAAGCTAAATTATACTAGTGTACATGTACATGTAACTCTGAACAGGCTTGGCTTATTCAGAACATCCCACTGCCACTAAGATCTGGGTGTCTTGGCATGCAATATATTTGACATTCTTGAGTAATTGTACATTTGTAATGTTTCAACTGAATCCAACCTAGAATCTTTTGGGTTTTTTCATATATCCTGGCATATTTCAAAAACTCATATTGTCACACATAATAGAAGACTCCCACAGGCTTGGAACCATATTTAAAAGCGTATTTTACCCCCCTTTTGTTTTATGCTAATGAGCATAGATATATCAATAGCTTTGCTCATGAGCAAAACTGTAATGGCATCCCAGGAAGAAAGCTTCAAAATTACATTAGTTTGTACCAAAAAGGTCCTGCAATTTTATACATTTTGCAGGACTAACTTTTCTTTTCTTTGCTGATTCATTTTTTTATGTGCATACACATGTAGTTATAAGTTATATATCAATAAGTTATAAGTTGTGTATCAATCCCTCTCTCAGAAATGTTTTCAGTGAGTAAATTCTGGGTCCACAGTTTGAACAGAAAAAACCTATGCACTGAACTATGTCTTCCCTAGAAGACTTAACAGAAGTGCCCTTCGGTTGACAGGAGGGAACAGATAATTTTAAGTGTCTAGAACAGTGCACTTTTCAATCTATTTAACCCTTTTAAGAAACATAATTTTTTCATACAATGAAGAAGACAACAAAGTTGTTGAAAATTTAAAAAAAAAAAAAAGAAAAATTCATGGCAGCAACACTTTTGCTCTCTGTGGTAAATGCACGTGATTAGTTCAATGTTTTAAAGACACCATGTAATAAAATTGTTTTACAGCAACTCTTCATACTGTAAGAGTAATGTTCCAACTAACCTGATTTTCATTTGTGCCTTGCTATTTTAAACCTGTATTTTGGAGCCTCTTGGGTTATGAATTATGACATTCATGAGCAAAACTATGTTGTCATCAAAGGCACGGAACCTCAGCATTGTATTGATTTGCGCAAGAAAAACTGCTCTTGTTAATGTTCATTTCTTTACCAATAACTCGGCAAGTATCACTTTTTCCAGTAATTTTTTCAAAGATCAAATTTGGGGTTCAAAATTTGAACCTAAAAATGTAAATTGAAAAGTGTCTTCCATGATAAAAACATCACAGCAATAACACCTTCACTTTCCTGACGGAAAAGCTTGGACAACTTTTAATGTTAAAAAGTGCACTTTTCAATACACTTACCTCCAAAGGGATTACAAATAGTTTCCATACATTTAAAGGATCCAGGAAATGAATTTTTCTTGGAATCACTTTTTGTGTACCTCTGTAATATATGAAGACTGTTTGACATCTATTTTGAGTTACGTGAACTGAACCGTGCACTTTTTCACACATTAAAAATTGACCAAGCATTCCTGGACAAGTAAGGGCACTTTTGCTTTGATGTAAATCCAGGAAGACATGCTTCAGGTTGCATGTTTTCATGTTCAAATTGTGAACCCCAAATTTGGTATCTGGGAACATTTCTGTGAAAAGGATTTTAGCTGGATTATTGCCATATACTTACACAGTAATAAATTGGCCAAGAAAATGAAATCTGCCACAGCAGTGGATAAAAAATTTAGGAATTTTCTGTGCACAAATCAGTGCAACATTGAGATTCAGGACCTTAGATGACATCATAGTTCTGCTCATGAACATGCAAATACGCATTAGCATAAAACCAAAAAAGCAGCAAAATATGGGTTAAAATTGCAAAACAAAAATTTAAAGTCAGGTTAATTTAAACCCAAACTTGCAATTTCAAGGGTTTTTAGTAAAAAATATAAAAACATTTCTATTTCCTGGTTCCTTTAGAAAGACTTTAAAGATGTACACAATGTGACTCTACCAAGAAAAAATAACAATTGTACGGAAGCTTTAATTCCATTAGGCAGTATTACAAACAAAATACAAAAGCGATGAGTCTTTCATCCTAACTTCTCAGAGGAAGAGAAATTTCAATTGAATGGGATTTGTTATGTGTTTTGTTGCCTGAAAGGTCAAACCACTATACTAGTTGACATAAGAAAACAAATTGCACTGCTGCAGTAAATCAGAACTGCTAGGCCCGCTTTCATGTCGGAAGCAATAGACCATTTCAGACTAATTTCATGTCTAGAAAGTTTATTATGGTACCTGGCATCCACAGGAGACCAGGAGACCAACACATGGCAGAAGTCCTCACTGTGCCCCAACCCAGTACGAAGGTGACCTATCACAATTGTCACCAGTGAAGGGAAAGGAAAGCTGGCTAACATCACTCATTTAAGGGTTCTGGCAGATATTGAGAGAAGGGTACTCAGATATGGAAGGCTCCTGAAACCCATCCAGCAAGCCCAGCTTGCAAGGGCAACACAACATGGCCAATAAGGCAGGTAAAGGAAAGCATCTGCTTCAGAGAGATGTGATCAAAGTCTCCAGTACAGGGTGAAAGGCCCAATTCTGTAGTAGCTAATAAAGCTGTTGAAAGAGTTCTGACTATTTGGAAGAGATGTGGGTCCATCTAGAATGGTTTTAGGCAGAAAAGTGTCATATTGAGGGTAAGAACTGTGCCTTCTGTTTGAGTGGAATGGGTGTGGAGCACCAGAGGGGAAAACATAGGCCGTAGTGGTGGAGCTGCTTAATGTGCCTGTGATTTAGTGACAGTGAACTTGTTTGTTGGCCAAATGAGTACATACTCCAGGGGAGTAGGTATAGCAGTGGCTGCAGTGAGGGTCCTAGTAGAATGTGTCTGACAACTAGACTTCTTGGACTTAGATTGGGAAGAGGTTGCTCTCCTAAAATGAATTAACACTTTGGTGTGAGGCCAAGAAGGGGACATAAAAGTTTGGGAGAAGACCTGGCTCAAGAAAAGTAAATACTCAAGGAAGATGTCACATGTAGAAGAGACTTGGGGAAAACTACTGCTCACACGCCGTGAACATACACCATTATGTAGACTTTACCATGTGCAGAGGTCAACAGGGTCAGCTCAGTCTAAAGAGTTAGAGGAGACTGCAGAAAAGGAGGCATATCTTCTGCAGACAGATAGGTATCACCCACTAGACAACAGCCAGCATAAGCAGTGAGTCACTGCAGATGGGACATATCACTTCCTTGTACAAGCCTAATGCTGCCCTGCAATAAAAAGAGCGAGTCAAGTCGCTAATTTTGGCAAATACCATTCCATTGATAACAAAGCTGGGCAAAATGTACATATACTGTAGTTTAACTCCAGCACTGATGATCATGCTTTGCAAAATTTTCATTTAGTGCTTGGAATCAAGTACATGCCATTTTCTGTGCAATGTACTCAAATCTCAGACCTTATTTTCAGTTTTGAGTATTTTTCCAAGATTTATTATTTACGCCAATTAATTCACACAATAATGTATGGGAAGCACAGGAGTCAAGTAAAAGTTTGCCAGACTTCAGTTCACATGGAAAAGGAGTGTTTAGCATCCAACTCCGTAACTATCATGGCACAGCACACCACATCATTCAGAGTTTAAGAAAATACTGTGACATCTTTGATATTCATGCCATCTGTACAAGTAGTTGGTGGTGCACTGTATGACCACTATTTTGTGACACAAAGCATACTAGTGTTCAATGGACTGTGAGACATGAACAAATGAGAAGAGACCAGAGAGAAGCTCATTTGTTGACTGATTGGAAGATCAGAGATTTCAAATTAGAAGTAACCTACTGTATGGATCTAAGTTAATGACAATAACTCACATATTAATAATGTAAAAAGTATCAAACTTCATAGAAAAGTTACCATGTCTCATCTTTCTTTGTGCCAAATTGCTACATTTCAGCTAACAAGAGGAAAGATTGATACCAGTGTGCATTTTATCTCCTCAGAAATTATTTGAAGAACACTGATTTTTCAGGCAATGATGCATGGCACTTCTTTGAAAATAATTATAAAAAATGCAATGAAGAGAGATGCGTGTATATTAAGAATGAACAATAGTGAATGTTACCAGAAACAGAGGAAACTTTATCCTCTATGGATGAATATAGATGCTAACAGCAAACTGAAAACCAAATACAAATCCTGCAAGTATAACCTACATGTAGTATAAGAACAAGGTAGAAGTGCATATACATGTAAGTCTCAGCTAAAGATCAACTCCCCTCACTCCAAATCAATCTGAAGAGAATTCTTGGACAGCAAATCGAAATCTGCCTACTCTACTGTGGAATGGGATTATTCAGCAGACTGCCCACGCTATGTAGTATTGTGTATTGTCTATGTAGTTCTGAAAAGGACAACTTGCTCAGGTCTATTCATGATTTTTAAATGCTTCTGCTCTCCCAGCACCCCTACTGCAATGCTTATATTGTCTCCTGTATGCACTTTGATTACTGAATCAGGCAACTGTATGGACTCTGAACTGTTCATGTTAAGCAACTGTGTGCTGTTCAATTAAAATGCTACAGGCACTATTGTATGTACCGCAATTTTTTATGCAAGAGAAATCTTTCGTCAAACCACGTAATGAGTCATACGAGTATATGATGACGCAAATATCTATTAATATCTTTCATACGCATTGGTCTAGTGATAGCTTTTTCTAGGTTTCAGTGTTATTAATACACAATTCTCTTGATCTCAGGTGTTAACTTGGAAGCCAAAAACGTGGACATTCAAAATAATTAGCAATGAACAGTGTGCTTTTATATCCATACATGTTTCTTTTTCTTGGTAATCGAGGAAAACTTGATGCTCAAAGAGAGAACTAGCATGCTTGACAGTACGATACTGAAGTAAATAAGGGTATCTTACAGTCATACCCCAGAACGACTGTAAGGAAGGGAATAGTAAATTAATGCACTGTCCGATTCCCAGAGTTTGGAAGGACTGAATCCACTGCACCAATGTCCCTTCGAACTAGTACGAAATATCTACTGATCTGGGACCTAATGAAAAAAAAAGGTGGAGAAATCATACACCACAAGAGAAAAATCAAATAACAAATGCTACATTCCTTGTTTAAACTTTATCACGGGACCTAGAAGATATATACAAGAAGGGAAATCCGGGATATATACCAGAATAACAAAACAGGACGTTCCTCCGTTAAACTTTATTTCAGTAACTGGAAGATATGTACAAATATACAAGGAGTAAATATGCAATGTCTAACAGGCAAGGGAAAGTCTAGGGACAAGACCCGACTAAGGTCAAGTCTAGGCGAAGGTCAAGGGAAAGTCTGCCATCCGTGCAAGACTGAACACAAATATGGAAAAAGACTTCGAAAAGCGATAAAAGGAACAGTCCTACCATTCAGAAGGACGAGAATGACCAGGGAAGAAAGAATAAGGGAGTTGATCGAGAAATGAAATGGCACAAAGCTTAGTGAAGGAAAACTCTCGAAAATATCAGAGCTGGACAAGAGGACGTCCATTAGTAATGGCCCTAAGAAAAGAGCAAGATCATAGTGGCCACTTCCGCGGGAGTTGAGCGAGTGAGGGCGCACTTCCAATTGATCGAGAATTTAGCAAATGGAGTAATGGACATAATTAGGAAATAATGCATATGTATTGGTAATCTGTCTAAGTTGCAGGCAGTAGACTGGTGAATTCAATCCAAAATTTTGTTCTAAATTGCTATTAAATAAGTCATTACAGGGATAACCTTAACGTGTATAAGACAGTTTCTACTATACACTGTACTTACAATTAGGAAGCAGGCTCCCAGCATGACTGCCTTCATTTTCACATCCAAATCCATGGGAAATGAAATACCGAAGTTATCTGCATCAGTAAATACCTCCTTAGCAAATCCACTCCACTGTTTGGATATTTTTCCAACTTTTGTGTTGCCATCTGCTGAAAGAACCTGTCAAATAAAAGTCACAGATATGGGCACTTGCATTTCAGTTTTTTTTACTGTTCCTAGTTTTATTTTGAATTAAGGCAGCATTTCAGCTAGCCTTTTTCAGCTTTCTGCAGGTGGGGGAATTTACGGCCCCGTCCAAATCTAGTGATTGTTTCCACACAGTGGCCTTACATGATATTCGGTTTAAAGATGTGGCCCGTTCAATTATGACCCTAATCCTATGATTTTCCAAAACAGACCAGACAGGTTAGTCTGCAGTCCTGTGTTTTCACAAAAATGGGTCATCTCCATTGTGCCCAGTTTGTGAAGTAACCCAATACCTATGCCCACAGATGCCAGGAGTTAGTCCTCTGTACATTCATTTTGATGGGTCCCCTTAACTTCCTATCAGTTTCACCGCATCTTCCAAACATGCATGAGGAGCCTTGAGTTACCCCCTCGGATTTTTAGCCAACATAGTTTTCGGATCATGACAGCTGCAGAGGCCACTATTAATGGGGTCCCCAATTCACAAATCCAGTCAATGGGCCGGTGCCACCATGCCACCATGCAGGACATTGACCTGGTGCGGTTTGCGAGGCGCTCAATTGGAGGCCCTAGTTCCAACATTGCGACGGCAACTCTGCAGCAACCATGTACCACACATGATACTCATCTATTCAGGCACTAACAACCTGTTCTCCACTCCTGTCAAGGAGATTAGGCAACAGATAGAGGAGGGATTGCACACCACACGTAACATATTGCCAGAGACAACCATAATTTTTGGTCTGACATTCTCACATGACTCTTTTATTTTGAGGAGTTGAGAACGAAGCGCAGGCAAAAAGAATGTCCGTGCCTTAAACAGATTTGCTCAGAGAATCTGCGTGAAATCGGGAAATGCACACAGAACTGTTCACAAACACTGTTGACACACACAACCTCACAGCTTCACAGCATGCATTGCACTGCAGTGATGGGAGTCCACTTGTCTGTACTGGGCAATGAGATACTCTGCAACAACTTGCACTAAGCGATGGGATATTTTGCTGTGAAGCTGCACTCATCCTGTATCCACTCTCTCATTCTCTCCCCGGCGCAAATCCATCGAACAATTTCGGAGGAGGGCTTGCAAAATTATTTTGGGATGGGATTACGATCATTATGATGATGCTTGTAGAATTCTCTGCCTTGACACTTTAGCCAACAGGCGAGAAGACCATTGCCATAGTTTTGCAAATAAGATCCTTTCAATCCCTGTACTAAGCAATTGTTTCCCCTTTCTAGGCTTGAAAGCCATGGTAGGAATCTGCGGAATAGTAGAAGCATCACTACTAGGCAGTGGGGCAACCCTTCATGTCATTCCATTTCATCTGACAAAATACAGGCAACCTACAAATTGTGTAAAGTTATAGTTTAAAATATGCTTAGCAAGACTTTTGCTTCAAGGATGTTAATTGATTTTGGAGTTTTGCCCTGCCCGACGTGTATTTTAACACTGTATACTCAGTGTATGCCCCCAAAGGCTTGTGAAAAAAACCACAAGCGTACTCGGGTGCGATGCGAACCCACAACCTCCTGCTTACTAGTGTAGATGCCGTAACTGCTCAACCACCGAGCTTGCTGCTGTTGGCTGGCTGGTTCAAATCAGATGTAGCAGCGGGTACCGCGAACATGGCTGCAGCACAGCTAGAATATCCTGCCAAGCAGAAGGGTCATTGGGCAATGTCCAACAAGTTAAGTGTAGGTTCTGGATGAGGGATCCCTGACTTGGGCTATTGGAGGATAAAGAGGTTATGCTTACAGTTGCACTATGTAGAAGAAAATATCTCTTTAATGAACGTGTGGTTCTGAGAAGAACTGATGGTGCCCTAATCGTCTTCAGGAGGGTGACTGGTTGCCTGGCTCTGAGGATGCTGGTTATCAGTGCTGGAGAGGATGCTAAGGGTGCATTGGAGCAGAAAGAATTGCTCGTGGTGGATCTGTGGGCTGAAAGGCTATTGAGTGCGTTCACTGATGCATGGCAGTGTGGTGTAGGTTTTAGTGGGACAAGGAACTAGTGACCGTGGGCATAGATGATCCGTTGGTCGGGGAGGTTAATATGGAGTGCTACATGCTGCTGATGTGGAATCCAACGTCTTGGGGTACTGTGTCATGCTTGTATATCTCGATAGCTTCCCTGATGTGTCTTGGGTACAATCAGTGAGAAAGGTGGGAAGGTATACACTAGTAGGCCTGTCCAGTTAATCTGTAGAGCGTCCGTGGCCCACGCCCATGGATGCACTGCTCTGCCTTGCTGAGAGGCTTGGAGGGATGACCTGCAAGGAGCACAAGGACAAGATACAGGTCACAACAGGAAATGAGCTGTCTTGAAGGGGAACGCTCAATGAACATACAAAGAAGGAGGTGTTGTCTGGGGAAGTAGAGCCATCAGGGACAACCACCGTGGATAGTGGTCACGGCAGAACGGTAGTTGCGTATATGATTGTTAACTGGATTCCTGACTCAAGTAGGTACAAGAAAAAGTTGGCTACTGGGGTTATAGGTGCCTCGGTTAGAGCCACACATTGTCCGTCACACCATGACGTAAAAGGCTGTTTTCTGCGGATATAGACTTATACTAGCAGCCTGATTAATCGGGCATCAGGGCAGGTGAGGACAGAAAGGGGCAAAGGGAAGAACATGGTAACATTCCTGATCGATCCTGACAGAACTGCTGGGATTAGGGGTGACGGAGGAAAGGCGCACAGGTACATTAACCTTCCCAGTTGAAATAAAGGATATCTGTAGCGCAGGTCTGTAGGTGAGGGAACTTGGTGCAGAACGTATGCAGCTGTGCATTCTCTGTCAAGGTAAAGAGGTCAATTTGTAGATTATTGAGTACCTCAAAGATTTACTTTGCCATGCAGAGTTTGCTCTGTCAAGTGAATCCTTCCCTGAGAACAGACATCTGCAATGGAGTTCTTGGCTCCTGGGATGTGGGTTGTCTTCAAGTCAATCCCGGAGTCCAATGCCCAGGGGAACATTTGTCTTGTCAGGAGGCCGAGGCGTAGTGAGTGTGTGCCTCCTTGGTGATTTATGTATATGGTCACTGGTGAGATGTCTCATCGAATCAGGACATTTGCCTTAATGGCTGTACAGAAGTGACGCATCACACTGAAGGCTGCTTGAAGTTCCAGAATGTCAATGTAACTTCACAATAACTGAGGCACCCCTGTGCCTGCAACCTGGAAGGTAGGGAAGGGAAGTACCGCATCTAAATTGGGATGGATCAGTAGAAATCGTGAATCCATCTCTGGGAAAGAGCACCCGCAATCTAGATGGTTCCATATCAGCTACCAGTGAAGGTGTGACCGGATGAAGTCCTTTATGAAAATTGGGAGGACAATCAGGTCACATTTGGGCTGGAAGAATAAAAGTAGGTGGAGCTGGAGGGGCTTCATATGGTCCACCAGGCTTGTCATCAGACCGAAGATGGGTTGTGTTGGTGTGATGGACCCCTGGCAGCGGTCAAGAACTGCACCCAGGTAAATGGGAGTATGGGTAAGAATGGGTCTAAATTTTTTGTGGTCGATGAAGAACCCGAGACTGCTGGTAAGCAAAGTAAGGATGGTGTAAACTGCAGCCTAGTCTGGAGAACTGCCTAGAGTGAGTCAGCACTCAAGAGTTTCAAATGTAGGAATGACTAACTGGTGTAGGTAGGCCACAACAATTTTCGCCATTCAGGTGAAGACCACTGGGGATGTTGAGAGACCAAATGATAGGCCAAATCTCGAAGGTTCTTCTGTTGTATATGAATCAAGCATATGGATGGGGATCGGCAGGTAGAGGGTTAGGATCTGGAGTTGTAGTGGAGGTGTAGGCTTCGGATCGAGGTGGCTGACCAGTGAAGAGAAAATCTCAGAGAGAGGCTGGAAAGTGGAGATGATAGCTGAAGAAAAGGCATCATGAAGTTTGGAGGAACGTCACTTCTTAAGAGTTAAACCAGCAATGGATCAGTGTAGCACAGAAGATAGAGCGAAAAGGAAAACTCAAAAAACTTGAAGATGACATGTCTGTAATAGCGATGTGCACTAAGAAAGAAGGATGAACATGGTGGTGGCGCCACGCTATGCCATAGCACTCGAGGGCACACTACAGTTGATCAAGTTTCTAGTAAATGGCAAATGGCGGGAATGGAAATCTGCATATGTAGTAAATGTTTAGGTAGGTTGAGCGCAGTGGACTTATACATGTATATTTCATTTCTATAGATTAAATGTAAGGAAACTTACATCAAATTCCACATCTCCACACAGGTTCCAGGTGCACAGAGGTCCCTCAATGCGCAGAATAGTAGTTCTGCTTGCATCTTCTATGGTGAATTTAGGAAAGCACATACTCCATGACTGACACACATAGCCAATGACTGTGCCTGGGGGGGATGACACTTCCACTTTCTGAAGACAGCTAATTGTACAGTGAGAAATAAAATTCACCATTAACATGATTCTGTCAGGTACTGCACTAAATGTAACAACACCATACACAAAGATGATTCCTAACAGTGTGCTGTAAACACACTGTAAGAAACCACACTGATTGATTTAAGTTGGGTATTTTTAATGAAGGAGTAACAATGCATTTCTTTCCAAAGCTGTAAACCCTAAATCCCCTCAATCCTTTCAAATCCCTCATGTGGTGTTGGAGGATTTGGGATGATTGAGGAAGACTGGCAAAAAAGTTTGGCTGATTGTAAAGGACGCATTGTGTCAAGGTTTAGGGTTAGAGCTTGTGATTTTTTATGCTAAGCCATACCTAAATTTATGTCTAGATTGTACATGAAGCCATTCAACCGCTCCAGGATACCATTTGCTTGAGCGTAAATACAAAGACAGTAATTTCCAATGGAATTTTGAAAGATTGAGGCAGTGGGCACCCCTCAAAGGAGCATATTTGAGAAATATAGGTGGATTTTGGAGGATTGAGGCTGAATGCAATTTTTTTGTAGAGGACTTTGAAGGAGTGAGTGTGGTGCCTGGCAAAAAGGCCAAGAGGGTTATAGGTTTATCCGTGTATGGTCAACGCATTTGCATATAAAATAACAACTGATGAAGATATCAGCATTGAAAATTGAAAAGTGGCCTCTCTGAGGCATGATTGGTACCTTGTATTGTGAATAGCTCCTAATGAAAGGCAATTTCAATGTTGCAATGTCCCCCATGTCCAAGCCAACTTACATTTCTCTTCTCTGAATTCCAATCCATTCAGAATAAGCCTGTCGACCATCTTAAATTTGTTCTCGAAAACAACTTTGACATAGTTGCTATTGCTGGAATTTGGTTGAAATCTGGGGATGATTTGACTACTGCTGGGTTAACATAAGCTGGTTATTCATTTTATCATGTCCCTAGACTTAAATTTTCAAAAGGGGTCAAATTTCTCCATAAGCCTACTCAATCAGTAACTGCCAAATATGATTCTGGAGAATATCTGCATTTGAATCCATCCATGTCATGGTCACTCCAACTCCAGATCAGTTTGGCTTGTGAATGTTTATTGCTTGTGAATGTTTATCAGCGCATTTGAACATATCTATATGAAATTTGCACTTTAAAAATGAATAAATTATTAGTAGTAGTAGTACTGCCCTGCTAAAGGCACATCTGGTCGCCATATCAACATAACCTCATTCCTTCAGAAGTTTGAGAATATGATTGAATTGTATCTATTGATCCAAGGAACAATAACCCAGGGATGTGCTAACCGCGAGTGGCCCCAGTGCAAACATATGTGCGACATGGGTTCCATGCGTGTTACGGATTGTTATTACCCCTGCAGGCCCTCTCGACTTTCTTGAGAAAACTCGCGACCACATGACACGCGTTGCAGCGTGTACAATGCAGCCATGGTTATGCCGAGAAGACGCGCCGACGCGGTGCTTAAATCTATTCGTTTTGGCGAATAAATCTTCTTCATTTATCGATTTCAAGGAGAAACTAAGTTTTAATCAGGCAAAATTCCCCAATTTTCTCAGAATGTATAGGATGAAATATCTTGAGCAGCATATTTGTAGAAAAGGTGTACCCTGACTTAAAATATTACAAGAAAACAAAGTGGTAGACAGGAATATATGTTTTATTATTAGAGAAAGTGTTACATAATCCAACTTATTTTCTGCTTTGATATTGTGCCGGCCGTAACAAGCACTGAACCAGCTCTGAGCTTAAGATGCACATCCCTGGGTAAACGGTCCGTGGTTGCACCCATCCGACCTCATTGTTACAGGTGATTTCAACATTCATGTTGGCAACCCTCTAGACCCTGCTGCCAATCGGTTTAAGACTCTCCTTGCATCATATGGTCGTGTTCAAAACATTACTGAGCCAACTCATTGTGCAGGACATCGTTTGGATCTGTTGATCACTTGTGGAAATGTGCTATTAATTCGCGAACTTCACATTCATCCAGGTCTCTCTGACCATCTTGCTATTACGGCCAAACTTCATCTTAGCCAGCTTCATAGTTCAAAGACACATTGTGACTGAGTTATTACATTGTTGAATAAGAGTAAAAAGCCCATATTACCATTATGTCACTCTGATGCCGCTCTAGTGACAGTTTTCCTGAATATTTTGTTAATAAGATTTTTACCATATGCAATGCTTTTTTCCTCAACTTTTACCCTTTGTATTATTCACATCAGGCACATCTTATAGTTTTTCAATCTACCACTAAGGTTAAAAAATTGGTTTTGAATTCCCCTTCCAAATTGTGAGCTCAATCCTATACTGACAAGCTTGATAAAGGATTGTAGTGATGAGATCATTGCCATTATTGATAGTGTCAATAAGCCCCTCACCCCTGGTACATTTCCTAGTTCTTTAAAGGTTCCTTGTATCCATCCTTTGTTGAAGAAAGCTTGCTTAGACAAGGAAGACCTCAAGAACTACAAACCAGTTTCCAATTTGTTTTTTGGGGGAAAGAAAGCCGAATGAATTGTGTCTTCAAGGTTGTCTGCTCTGATGTGGAACAGTGATCTTGTGGACACACTTCAATCTGCTTACTGGCCTAATCACAGCACTAAGACTACCCTGTTGTGTGTTCTGTTGAATGCAATAGATCAGCAAAAGATCACTGCTCTGATCCTCCTTGATTTAAGTGCAGCCTTCAACACTGTGGACCATGTCATCCTGCTGTCTTGACTCCAAAATATTGTTGGTGCCAGTCTTGAGAGCAGGTAGAAGTATGTGTGGGTAGACCATGTTAAATCTCTGTCTCTGTTGATTTTTCTGTTTCACAAGGTTCTGTTCTTGGCCCACAATGGTTTTTGTCTCTGCATGTTATCAGTTGAGAGAAATCATCTGGCAAATAACAAAATCACATATTTGCTAATGACACACTGTTATATCTCACTTTTGATCATTCACAACAACATTTTGCTTTTGCTTGTTTGTGCAAGGCACCTCAAGCACCTTAATGGTAGATATGTTCTGTGCTTTACAATGCCCATTATTAATATTATATACATACGACATGACAGGCCTCGAAAAAGTACTAGCCAGGTGTACAAATTCTAGCGAAAAATGGTCCGGGCTACCTAAACTTGGTTCCTTGGTTGCCCGGTGGGCTAGTGAAAAATTCAGAATAAGCCTACCCGTTAAAACTTAGATCAAAATATATAATGCTTGTCTTGATAATAAATACAAGATCGTAAAAACTGAGTTGTTGTGGATGTGTTTTTACTTGTGTTTTTGAAACGTGATTCTCGCGTGACAGGGCGATAAGTGACCATGAACGCCATGAACAGAGTAGACTGGTGGGTTGTAGTACTGGTACAGCGTAGCACATGGTACGGCGCGATACCGCACCTGCACACTATTCTCGTTCACTGTTTAGGCCACTTCTGCTTCTGACTACATGCATCTCAAAAATAGTATCGGTAGGTCAGAATTTTGTTTGGTCAATTTTTTGTGCTGATGTAATAGCCTGAATGGAGATGAAAGCTTTCAAAAATTGTCTCAAACAGTGATAAAAACATGTCTTGATATATGTAAAATTTCTGCAGTTGACAGATCACAAGAATTATGGACAAATCACACAATGTTAGTCGGGTAATCATGACAGCAAACTGGCCAGCAATGTCCGTGTATCGCGTGGTAAGCGTACATGATGCATCCAGACGGGCGATAAACCACGTGCCATGGCAGGAACTCGTGAGCACAGAAAATAAATACATAAACAAAAGACCAACTTTTGTGAATTAACTTAAAGAAATTCTCTTGCAACATCCATGTTTTTTCGACCTGCAGCTGTATGGCTGCATGCGTGTATGACACTGATGTAGTTTTAATCGACTCGCAACCGGGGCATGTAAAGACTAGCACATTTCCATCTCGCGTTCTTTTGCATGGGTGCGGCGTGGTGGGAACCAGCGCAACTTTACTTTCATGCATTGAGCTTTGCGCACAAAATTTCACTACTGCAAAACGTGAGTGGAACTCGTGAAAATGACAGAAGTTTTTTTTGAAAATTGCAAATGAAGTAGGAAAACAAATAAAGACAAGCGTTATAACATTAGAAAAGGTTGTTGACAGGTGTTGTGTGAAGACGGAAAAGACACCGGCATTAATTTTTATTTTTAGCTAGCTATACTGGGCATTGCAGGAGTCCTTGAAAGTGTTTGATATGAAAAATTTTCTCTCGTTCATCACGCGCGTGCGGAGGTCAGAAAGTAAGCAAAAAGTAGCATTTTTTGCTAAACGTAAGCAATGAGAGGAAAGATGGAGCAAAGAGATGATTTGGATCCCGGCTCTGTGACCAGTGACTTTTAACTAAAACATACATGCCTCTTTATTTATTTATTACCATCAGCCTTTTATTTTTCGAGATGTCAAATTCTGCATTGGTAAGCTGATAACAAATTTCTGGTTTTAACATTTTTTTTATATACGGACTAGTAAAACTCTAAAAGGGCTAGTAAAATATCCATTGAACTAGCCCAGTGGGCTAGCCAGGAAAAAAAGTTAGCGCAAGGCCTGCATGAATGTCCTCTCCTCGCCTTGATGCACCTGGTGACCAGGAAGACCCAGTATGTTGTAAATTTCATTAAAACATGGCTAGGATGGGATGAAACTCAGAAAAAGTTTTTTTTTCCAGATTGGACTAGGCTGTTACTGTGTTGCTGGCATGTGTATCAAGTTCCCATTATGTTCTCGGCACAATTAAACTGAGCATGAGTCCCAACTCTGCTAAGATGCAATCAGATTGCTCCTATATATATATATTGGTTGAAACAGGGCACCCCATCGGTTCTCCCCAGCCTGAAAGACGGACATGATGCTGCTCTCCTGCAACTTGCTCTCCTCCAAGAACAACAGGCTACGCTTGATGAAACACGCCGATTGTAACACAGGATATACAGGTCTGTGCGACTGCCACTTGTACAAGGTGAGCGTATGATAGCAACATTAATTAAAGGAGCATGGCATGTTTAAAATTTCTTAGAACGAAACAATGCACATCAAATATGTAAACGCGGTGCAGTACTGTTCTACAGTTACCACAAAGCCACCTATCTATTGGCGAAAGCAGAAAATTTAATGACCTTATTTCAAGCCACATATTTATGGTGGCCACTGAATGTGCACTACATAAAAAACTGGAGATTGTTTGTCACTACTTCCACTGATGCAAAGCGGCTTCAAAGAGTCCCACTGATGCATACATTAATATTAATATTTCATGGGCAGCCAATCACAACATACTTGCCGGATGCTGTTTACAAACAAGGTTTGTACACGCGCGTGCATACCTTGAACGCACGTACATGTACATGTGCAAATGCATATGTACATGTATCTGTACACTGGACATGTACATTTGCAGCTGTTTTTTCTAGCATAATGTACACTCACAACTGTTGAACTAAGATTTTTTTCAGGTGTGTCAAAATCGTCAAAACATATGATTGAATTTTCAAGAATTTCCCATAGGAAATACAGCTGAATTGTACTAGTTAGCAGGTCTGCATGATATTTGTGACATGAATAACTGAAGAAAGAGCGTCCATAGGAGCTCACATCAAGGAGAGAACTCATTGTAGTACATGTTAAACTTGACTGGAGGAAATCGCTAAAATTTTCCGCTTACAGAGGGGATCTCCACTGACAAAAAAAAACCACTTTGATATCTGATATCATGCTCAGAATTAACAACTGAAAGTATTTATTTCGCACGGTCGACGAGGCGAATACGACAAGTCGGCCATCATCAAACATGCAAACTCCACGGACCACGGCATCGAATGGGACAAAGCAGAACTCATCGCCCCATCCCAAGGAGAATCCGAGAAGCCAGCGAGATTTTCCAGCATAATGCCGTACCTCAAGACATCAGTTTCAAGCTCAGAGACATCTGGCGCCCACTACTAGCACCCAAGCAGACACCCACTCCCGGGCAGTAGGGTCCCCTATTCCTGAAACCCATGCCCCCACCCAAGGTGTTAGGGTCTTCTTTACCTAAAGCCACCCCATCCCCCCCTTGGCATAAGGGTCCCCTATAGCCGAACCCAAGATTTCCCACCAGTTCCAGAATCCAACACCTTCACACAACACCCCACACACGCTGAGTCACACAACCCGCGAATCCCGTTCCACCGCTTCCAGATTACCTTTATAACCAACTATCCACTCCAGTCTGGCACACTCTCCTGAGGACAGCCACAGTACACTGGCCGAAACGTCGAGTTAAAACTCAACGATTCTTTTAAGAACAACTTGCCCAAGAGAGATTGATTCCATGGTGTACCCACAAACCCATTCACCACCTCTTCATTTCAATCACGCTGGGCGTTATCCGAAGAAAAGGCCCAGAACACCATTGCAACAAAACAGTTGGCTCACAGCAGGCCTACTTTTGATGGACCTCGTAACAGTCACAGTAAACACATTTTGGACACACCCAGCTTCCTCGTCAGCTCTGTGGGGTCAAACGAACTAGGGGCCTGGCCAGATCCTGGCTGGAACCCCCTGGACTATGGCAGGGCCTTTTCGTCGTCCTGGTAGCCGGAGAAGACAGGGGAGTATGACAGATCCTGAGAGCAAACCCCTGATTTCAACCAGATAAGGCCTGTAATTTATTGGTAGGATAGACACAGGCATTGCTGGCATGAACAGAATAACCTGCAGGGTGCACATACAAGAAAAAATAGAGAGGAAAAGAACACGAAATATACACCAGAAAAACACTCTTACTGCACAAAGTATGAAAATTAAGGTAATGCTTTATTCAACAAGGAAGGATGGATGATCAAATCGACACAGAACCGTGTAGCGAAAACGGAAACTTGATAAATCAAAAATGCCTCAAAAGACACGTCCGTTATGTTCTGCCGCTGAGAAAAGAACGATCATGGCAGCGTGACCACATTACATTGTAGGTCAGGGTGCACCACAGGTGATCAAATCTTTTCAGCGAATAAATAATAGGCACCTAGGAAATTTGTACATGTAGTGACTGTTTGGGTAGGTATAGCACTGTAGACTCTAGTATTTACACTAGTAGTACATGGATGTACACTATTTACGAAATGAAAATCAAATACCAGGAAATTTCAAGTCTGAATTAACAATCATTTACGTTCCACTTGGACTCTTACAGAATCAAATCTCTCCTCAAATTAACAATTGCATTTGTATGTTTCCAAAATTATCTCACACAGCATGAAAACAAGAAAATTAGTAAAACACTGAGCTTATTCTATTTGATTATTTAATTAAACGTAGGTTACTCCCTCACATCTGGTGTGCACGAGTGTCGTATCACAGCTGGGCATTCAGCAAACAATGTTGTGGCAAAAATGGGCCCTTGGTAGCCTTCTTTCAAGGACAAATATTTTCTGCTGTGTGCTCAGAACTCACGAGGCCCTCTGGCTAGTACAGCTTAAAGAGCAAGAGGAAAATCTCAAAACCAAGGGGTACAGCCATCTGTAACAGAACAATATTAAGCAAAACCATGTGCACGTTCCGTAGCACAATTAGCCAAACTACAACCAACAACTTTAATAATGATAAATCAACACTTCTGGCATCTTCAACATTGATTTCTGTTACTTTTTTGACAAAATACAGATGTGAATATGATATGGCACCTACATTTCAATCTCAAAACAGCACTCTTTAAATCAATTTTTACATGAGTTTCAACATTTCCTTCTGAAAAAACAATATGGTCGGATTTCCGGTACACAACAATTTTGATATTCCTCAAATCAACTTAAATCATCTTCAGCCTCTAAACAATTAGTTAAGACACATTAATGAAAACTTACGGTTATCTCAATGAGATTAATCTCAGGCTGATTTCCCGGCTGATTGTTGCAAGGACTCTGGACCAGTTGTTACAATTGATTGGCTCTTATTTGACCAACATTTGACCAGATCGCACTGGAACTGAGATTTACCAGCCAATCTTCACCTGCTGAATTAGGGGTCTCGGGATGGTTAGTTAGTACTGGTCAACCATATGCTCCCACTAAGCTCACACACTCAAGATGTTTCTTGTCTATCAAAGTCATACTGCATCCTACTCATCTCTCACTACCTTAATTTTACCAACTCACTGCCTTAGCTTTATCATTGGATAAGATATGCCATTAAAATGTCTGGAATATAATCCTAACAGTGACATTATTGCAAGACTCCCGTTGAGGTTGACTCATAAATGAGAGAATCTGTTCCTGCTTGGTTGCCCACCTTTTCCTCTAAGACCTTATTTCACATTGGTTTGCTGACCTCATGTCATTGTTGAACCACTGGACCCGTATTACAGTGGTTTTTCTTTCAACAGGAGCATGAATGTCAAGTAAAGAACAAAGGGTAGCATCATAATGAATTACATGATTGTCACATGTCACACTAGGATGAAAAAATATTGCTCAGGATATCATTACTACATTCGTAACCATCAATGGCTTTAGTTTAAAAAACAAAAGCATTATCAACGAAGATGGCTTTATAATATTCAAAGAGCACATAACTGCAAAATGATCTGAAATAAATGATCTGAAACTAGCTGTTCAGAATAGATCCAGTCTTGTCAACTAGATCCAATGTACATGTATAACCACAGGTGAATGGGAAAGCCAACATGGTGTTGAAAAATTAACAAACAACTCCAGAAAATGTATTAGTATTAATACATTCACTGATACTATATGATCACCATACCAATCAGAGTTTCTCTGTTCATTAAAAGTGCAGAGTACTACTAAACACTTTAAAAAAATAAAAAATAGTCAAACCAGATAAAATTCCACCCCCCATTACCCAAATTAATTCTGATAGTACCTCAAAACTAAGTAAACAAAAAGGCTTGGTGAACATGAGTCTACTGATCTGGAACTGATGTGGGTGTCTGTGTCCTGCCTTCAACACCAAATGGCTCATTGGGCTAATATACAGACCCTCTATGAGAACAGATCCTACTGGGACATGCTGAACAACAAAATTGGCAATATGGATCATCTTATTCCCAACTTTGATGAGATTATTCTCATAGGAGATTTCAATGTTGACTGTTGACAAGGAGTTGAGTCTTCGAACCGGTCATCACTTTTTGTATTCGCCGACTCCCTAATGCAGCTAGTTTCGGACATTACACATCCTTCACCTAATAACTCATCTGTTGGATCCATAATTGATTTGATATTAACCAATAAGCCAGATAGCATCACACAAGTCAGTACAGCTCCAAATACAGTTTCCAGTGACCACATTTCGTAATTTTTAACTTTCATGCTAACCATGCTCCACCTACCCCAGCAGTTGTGTGACAGTTCCTTTCCTTTAACAATATTGAGTACATCCAATACTTGAATAACCTTCTACGTAATACACCCTGGGACCTATTTATTGAAAAATACGACATCGAATCAACATGGGAAGGCTTCTTAGATCTTGTGGATGCTGCAGTCAAGGATGCCTTACCATCATCCACAAGACGTGTGAAAAAGAAAAATAACCTATGGATCAATGACAAATTGAAACACCTCATCGTAAAAAAATGTAAGCTCTTTAACCACTTGCTGCCGGGTGCTTTTTTTAACCGTTACATGCGCTGCTGGGCAGTTTTTTAATATTTTCGTTTTTAAAAAATCTTCAAAAATTCATATCTTTTTTTCTGAATGCCTAAACCTCATATAATGAGTGTCCCTTGGCAAGTCTAGCCCTCAAAGCAACTTCCACTGACCCCCGGTTTTGCAGCCATGCCGCCCTCCCTATATAGAGCCCCCATTGTGTGTGTTACATAAGGGCTCGTTTGTTCCGGGCCTTGGCCCAGTGTGTTGCTATGCTGCCGTGTTGCAATGCGGAGCGATTGACGGTCAAGACCTCAGCATGTAATATGCGATGAGTGAATGGGAAGCTGTGCCCATGTGCACTGGGCTTGAGTGAATGGGAAGCTGTGCACGTGCACTGGGCTTTGTCAACTGTTCAATGAGTACGGGCAATGACGGACAAATGAATCATGCTGTAAAAAATGGGGTCTAAAAGTGTGGCTTTTTCGTGGAACTGCTGCATGTACCTTTCGCTACTTTTTTAAGCTACTGGGGTTTTTTTCTGTTATATATTTTCCCATCTACCGAACATATCTCCCCCAAACCACTCTCACATTTTATCTCCCAACTTGTTCATTTTCCCTCCCCAAACTTTATTTCCCCAACAATTTCAAGTAAAATTTAGAAACCAATAAAATCAGGTACACATAGAAATACACACACAGACAAATATTTGGAGAGAACTTCTTTTTCTCTTATTTTCTTCTTGTCATTTCTCTTGTGTTTTCTTTTCCTTTCTCATTGAAATAGTTGAACTTATAAAAGTAG
>NW_019091454.1:1043320-1054355 GCF_001949145.1 Acanthaster planci
AAAAATGCAGGTAATGCCCAGCAGCCTGGTCTTTTGTTCAGAGTACGGCCACGCATATGAACCATACAGCTCCGATTTTGGAGTCCCCAGCTGGTAGTGGTTAATAAGCAAGGTTCTCTCATCAGGGTTGGTAAAACTAAAAGGTTCGGTTTTTTTTCGAGGTCAGGAGCCACAAATAGGGTTGGTCAGAAATCAGAACCATAAATTTTAAAAGGGTGCATTCACTTCCAGTCCGATGACGTCATCGGCTTCAAACTTCACACACGCTGTATGCATAAGGTCGTTGTATCTACCAATTTTCAAGTGATTCTGGCAAACTCAGCTACAGACATTAACTCAAAATATATTTTTAATTTTTCAACCTGCCACCAGAGGGCGCTAAGTATGACATCACCAGTACGTTTTGAAGAATACTACCTGACCTTAGACTAACACCATTGAAAGTTTAAATCTATAACCAATTTTACACAATAAGGCACTTCCACTTTCAACCAGTTTCGACCATAAGTTAGTGTCAAGCAATTTTACGTACATGAAAAATTTGGAGACTTGCATTTACGCCACCACTTGCCATGGTGAGCAGGTCTCAGGAACTCATAGTTGATTTTATATGGATTTTTAAAGATTAAATTAAAGAATTTCAACTTCTTGAAATTTGACACCTGATTATGTCATCATGACATAATGATTCTGTTTACACCTCAGATGATCTAAATATCAGCCAAGTCTGTAGATAATTGGGTTCGTTTAAAGGCAAACAGTCACGTGAAGAACGAAAAGATGTGGTATCCTATGGAATTTAGAGTGAACAAGGGCTATTTTGGCCATCACCCAAACAGCAAAAAATGTATGATAAACTTTCTTGAAGATGAGCCGCTTACCATGGACACCAGCAGCTAGTGCATCTCAGGCCACGATTCAAGTGCACCACCTCTCTTGTTGCATTATCCAGTATCTTCATATCAAAACACCTCCAGTTTCCCAAACAGTTGCGAGTGCAGCAATTTGTATCTGAGAGAGAAACATACCTGCAAGTGAGTACTGTCCAAAGTATCAATTTAGTGAATGATGTCATAGCGACATCATTGCAGGGGGCAAATAATACCTGCATTTCCTCTGCACGCATGATGTTTCAAAGAAAATTGACTGAATTCACGGTAAAACCGATCTATTCAAGAAAATGAAAAACTCAACATTTTATAATAAATCATATGATGAGACCATCATGATGTCATTTCAAATGTTTTATCACGTCATTTCAAATATTTAATCATGAGTGAAAGAGGTACTACTTGCGATTGCAATTTTTATGTAAATTGAAATTCGCCTGGAATGTTTTTGCAAAATTTTTGATGGCATCATCATGTTACAAAAATTTTGAAACAGCACACTAATCTACATGTACATTGATCATAAGAAGTCTAGCAGAAAGACCCAGCACAACGTTCAACAGTCCACTAAGCTGAAAGTGTACAAGACAGTGGTCCTCACCAGCCTTCTCTGTGGATGTGAGACCTGGACCTTGTACAGGAGACACATTAAGCTGCTCAGACACTTCCACATGCACAGCCTGGGAGCAATCCATGTGAGACCGGTCTTGTTTTAAACAGGTCACAGGAATATCTTCTTAAAGGCATACCACTTGCATATAGGCTATAGATTGGCATAGGTCATTCTTTAATAAACATAAACTTTGCCCTCTATAGTCAGAAAACACTTTGAAGAAACTTTTTACCACCACACCCAGCCCTTGCTTGATGCTTGCATTATAGCAGATTAGTACATTTCCGAAATATCTATTAGATCATTTGATCATTATTTTTGGATACATATCATTTTGGATACCTTTGAAAATACCTGATTTTGTTCAGGACACGTCAGAAAGAATGAAACTACATGTAGAATGGTGAAGTCGCCATGGCTTGCTGATTGATATGAATCTCAATTTCTTTACTACAACAGTACCGGTAGCACATATATACATGTAGAGCCACCCATACAAATTACAAATGGCACTGAAAAGTCATCCATGCAAATTAAAATGGCACTGAAATTAAACAAGGAATCAAGCTAACAAAGTGCAGGCTTGCCAAAATTTTTAAAAATAGGAGGAAAAGAAAAAATGGCTGATAAATGACTACATCATAGATGTAAAATGAATGGCACTGTAAAGGTATTAACCACATCACATCACATCTATCTCCTACTCAACCCATATCCCATCATCCTATCCACTTCCTACTCCATCCACATCCCATCATCCCATCCATCTCCCACTCCACCCTCCAACCCATCATCTCATCTACCTCCAACTCTACCTCTCCCTTCCATCATCTCGTCAATCTCCTGCTCTTTCCCCTTTTTAATACCCAGTCATCCTAACCTGTCTCCCTTTACATGTGTGGCACACACTGTATAGACGTGTGTGCATAGTACAGGAGTGTACAGCACTCACATGTACATTGTATGTATTAAGTAAAAACTTTAACGTTTTGGGTTCAATTTCTTCATTAAATATGCACATGTATGTAAACAACATTTTAAAGCCACGATCCCACATAAAGACTTGATGTTAATAAATTTGAGATTGAAATAAATGAGCACAAATGGCACATACTATAACCACAAGTAAAAACTTTACCATTGAGCGGACGGCCCGACAGATGGACGGACAGCCCGCCCGACGGACAGAAATTGGTATTTTATAGGCTCGCACTTGCTTTGCACCTCACCAAAAATATGAGAAAAGCAACAAATAAAATCATGTAATGATGCCACCATGACATTACCAAAATTTTCACATTTAACATGAGTTGATATGGATTTATGCCAAGTTTGATCTTATTCAGGTGGTTCTCGACACATAGGCTTGTAAAGACTTCAAATTTGCAGGTGTGTTTACATGAAGTAACTAATATAAACTTTTTGTACCAGGTGTACAACAGCAGTGTTTGGTATTTTATTTTTTCTCTAATTCCTTGTATAGCCTCAACCAGAAGGGTCCCTGATTGGGATACTACATTGAATTAACTTGCAACTAATATGTATTTTACTTTGGAGGATTGGGAACTTCAGAAGATTAACCCTCTCCACTGTGGGTTGGGACCCTTATTGTTAACCTTGACTTTATTGTCCACCACCATGTTCCTGCAACTTGGACACTTTTGACTGAGGAATTTCTTTAAGTTTCTCCTATAAAACTGTTGGCTGTCTCAGTCCAGAGTGCACTCCATGACTGACCAACTGCCGGGTATATTATGTTTGTTTTATGTTGCCAGTTCCAGCAGGACTGCACTGCTGCCGTTTGGTTTATGTACAGCATAAGTTCGTTTACTTTCTATGTATTTTCATTTACTTTCTTCAATTACTTTTGGAATAAAGTTTGTTGACTGTACATATATTTCAGTCTCTCATTTCCACTATTTTGGGTTGTAAAAAGTGAGATGCAGTTACAGTTTTTGGGCGACCCTGCCAGGATAGCAATTTAAATCACATTTATTGAATCTGTTGTGATGCCTTGTATGACTTGGAAGATGTTAGACAATGGCGGCACATGTCAATACTGTTACAAAGCAAATTAATTGAGCTCTTGAATTGATGGAGGAAGAGCTAGATGTTAAATTTTCCTTCACCAAAAGTGGGCCGAGTCTACTACTGAATACCTACCCACATTATTTGCACAAAGGTGGGGCTCATTAGCTGTGGGAGGCAGCCTGCCTAGAAGGAAACTCTGATTGACAAACCAAAGCTGGGTGAGCTCCTTAGCAGATTTCACTCTGTTGTTTGCCCGTGCACTAGGTGGTGCCTGACAAACTGGGCTTCCAGGAGGGTGATGCAGCCGCCCCTCGGGCCAGTCGTCGTGGATCCTCCCATGCCATCGGGTCTCTCATCAGGTGGTCAAGATAGTGAGTTGGAGTCTGCGCACCCCCTTCCACTTTAAACTTCCTTCTGCACACGTTTCACTTTCAGCTTGAATCTCATCTTCCTCCAAATATACCAAAGTCCTAGGGCGACTGGGCTCGAGGCGATGGGGCAGGCTTTGGATGGAGCTGGGAACCCTTAGTCTCGTCCTAGCATGTACAGCGGCTGGAGGTAAGTGGTCATGGAGGACTACGACTTGGAGCAGCAGTCCTCCTCGGCAGCACCTTTAGTGACTGAGCAGCCCTTTTTAGGATCCACACTGGTTACCTAAACTTCAAGGAGGGACCTAGAAAAGGTGGTCTAACCACTGTCTGCTCCATCACCTCCGGGGTGGAAAATTGCATCTGTCAGGGCATCCCAATCCTGCAGTCGTAAAAACAAGTACATTAAACACTGACTATCTCTTGTGGTCACCACCAGGAACATCACAACCCTGATAGACTCCAAGGACGGCTCCAACCCTCAGCACCAAACAGCACTTGTTGCCACGAAACTGCAACGTTACAACACTGACGCGAGACTCGTCTTGCACACCACAGTTCGCTGTCTGAAAAAGGAAGTGGCTATACATTCTTCCAGAAAGGCTTGCCTGGCAGTGACAGATGCATCCATGGTGTCAGTTTTGCCATCAAAATATCTTTGCTCCACTCTCTTCCTGAGTCCCAAAAAGGCCTCAATGAGCGCATCACAACCCTCCAGCTCCCCCTGGGTAATAACGGCTACGCCATCGTATGGTGATTTGTGCATATGCTTTAACCTTAACATCTGACGTATCCATGATATCCTACACTCCATTCTCAGAGCTATCCCCCCTGGCGATAAGATTACCTTATTGGGAGATTTTAGCACTAGAGTGGGATCCCAGCACAATGTATCGACTGGTGGTATTGGACGTCATGGCGTAGGAAACATCAACAGCAATGGGATGCGCTTCTTCACTGCTCCAAGTTAGGGCTCTCAATCACCAATACAGTGTTCCAGCTGCAGAACATGCACAAGACATCATGGATCCATCCCTGGTCCAAGCACTGGCACCTCATCAGCTCTGTCAGAGTCTGCTAGTCTGAACTCTGTGATGTGCTCCTATCCAGGGCTATGCAGGGAGCTGAAAGATGGATAGATCATTGTCTCAAAAGGACCACACTCCGGCTTCAAATTCATCCTCTTTCCCGCAAACAGAAGCATTCCAAGTACATTAATGTTCACTCCGTGATCGACCCAGACACCAGAGTTCCACTTCAAACCCCAACACACCACCAAAGTCACTACTGAGTGCCAAGCTATCGCCAACTGACTTCTCGTGGCCTCTAAGTCTGCACTGGGTTTTGTTGATAGACATCACTAGGACTGGTTCGATAAGCCAGCATCCGTCCTCTTCTCGAGCAGAAGAACAGCTTCCACAACACAGTTCTTAGGCATCCTGCTTCAATCAACCTCTGGGCCAAATGGGTGACTTTGTGCTCTACAGTGCAGACTGAGTTGCGGAGACTGAAAAACGAATGGTGGAAGTCAAAGGCACTCAAAATCCAAAACGATGGGGGCAACAATGATATCCATAACTTCTATGATGCTGTTAAAGCCATGTATGGCCCACCACAGCAGTGCTTTCAACCAGTCAGAGGCAAGGACGGCAACCTTTTCAAAGACAAAAACAGTATCCTTGAGAGATGGGCTGAGCACTTCCAGGAGCTTCTGAACCACAAGAAACTCGTTGATTGTTCCATTCTTGAAGACCTCCAGACTCTTTCCCCATCTCCATTAGAGCTTTACCATCTGCCTGACATCACAGAGCTCAAAACAACCATCCGTAGGTTGAAAAACAACAAAGCCACAGGTCTGGATGGAGTTCCTACGGAGGTGTTTAAACACAGGGGGACAGTCTCTCAGTGAGCGTCTCCTTCGCCTCCTCTATGATATCTGGAGCTGTAGGTGTCTACACCAGAAGTGGAAGGATGCCAACATCATCGAGATCTACAATGGTAAAGGTGATAGGGCTGAGTGTGGGAATAGCCCGGGCATCTGTCTCCTTACAATGGCTGGTAAAATCCTTGCCCGAGTCAACCTAGCCTGTCTGTTAGACATGGCTATGTTCTCGTCCCTGAGACCCAGTGTTGCTTTAGACGTGAGTGCAGTACCACCGACATGATCTTCGTCACTCGCCTTCAGCAAGAAAAATGTTGAAAACAGCACCAGGACCTTTTCTTAGCCTTCACAGACCTCACAAAGGTGTTTGACTCCATCAACGGTGATCTCCTGTGCAGCATCTTACACAAGTTCGGCTGTCGCCCACTTTCTTGGCCATCCTGAAAGAATTTCACATGGGCATATCTGCATGTGTCATTGTAGGAGGCGACCAGTTGGCCAGCTTTGCTATTAATGTTGACGTCAAGCGAGGCTGTGTTTTAGCTTCAGTCATCTTTAACTTATTCCTGGTGGCGGTGACCTCAACATCCACTACTGCCTGGACGGGAGCTTATTCAATCTCCGCCGCCTTCAGGTGACAACAAAGACCTCAATGGATGTACTTTTCGATCTTCAATATGCTGATGCAGCCTTCCCAAGCCACACCACCGATGGTCTCCAGAGGACTCTAAATATACTGTACCACAACTTAGACCTACTATTGTGTCAGTCTCTCAGTCAACTATAGGAAGACAGAGATCCTCCCAAATGTACCGGTAGGGCAGGAACCAACTTTCTCAATCGGTGGTAAGGCCCTGAGAAACGTCAACAACTTCACCTATCTTGGCACCATTCTCACCACCGCATGTGATGTCACTAGTGAGGTACAACATTGCATCAACCTCACCTCCTTGGCTTATGGGCGCTTAACGCCCACAAGTTTCACAAGCAAGGCCCTTACCATACACATCAAGCTGGCAGTGTACAACACAGTCACCATTTCCACACTTCTGTACAGCTACAAGGCTTGGGTCTCTATCAGAGGCACCTGAAGCAGCTCCAGATATTTCACACCCATTGTCTTCAGTAGATTCTGGGTCTCCACTGGTGGCAAAAAGTCCCTCACACTGAGCTCAGGAGAGCTGGCATGGTGCCTCTTGAGTCTACCCTTCTTCGACGACAGTGGAAGTGGGTTGGCCATGTCATTAGAATGCCAGCCAGCTGCCTCCTATGCCACACTCTCTACGGACAGCTATCCTATGGTCATTGGCCCAGAGGTGAACAGAAGAAGTACTATAAACAATAAAGTGCACGCTAAACAAGGGGGGCATACCACCTGATAACCAGGAGAACCTGGCAGCTGATAGGACAACATGGCACTCCATGGTCAGCGCTGAAGCTACCTGCTTCAACGATACATACAACAAGGCTGTTGAGCAATGACGTGCCCGCAGATATCAATGCGGAGCTGCAGAGATAAGCAGAGATGTGCCTCACTTACTGGTCTCCACAATCATATCAGGAGTCACCGAGACTGGGCTGAAATTATATCGTTCATCAGCAATGAGGGACAATGAAAAGCAGGCAAGAACATTTGCACATTTCCATAGTCTATTACGCCATTTGCTAAATTCTCAATCAACTGGTAGTGTGTCCCCATCTCTAACAATCCCTGGCGGAGCGTCCGCTATGTTCTTCCTCTTTCGAAGCGCAAGAGCGCTGACGCCGGGTTGGGTGGAGGGAGGGAGAGTGGTAAGGCACTACGTCCAATGCTGGCCGGTTTGTCTACAGGCCAGCCCCTTTCTGGCCGATAGCTTTTAATCCCCTTCAACCGGCCGGGCTACCGGCCGAACCTGTGCTTAACCCCTTGACGACAGAAACTTTTTTCTGAAAGCTGTGCATGACACTGGTTCACGCCGGGCCGAACTGTTGCCAAAGAAGGCGTGAGGGAAATGCGGCAACCAGTCAATGCACAGTTTCTGCAAATAAAGGTTGCAAACGTTCCACTACATGTACATGAACGTTGTATACGAATGCAGCTCTACAGTTGCAAGTCAACAAAACACTGCTGTCATATTTAATGCAGGTTAAGTCACACAAATTGATCTCATGTCTGTGTTTGTGTTTTCTGTGTTCATGTATTTAATTTGAAGATATACTGCTCGTACTTGAAACGAGCAGTTTCCAGCTAATCGCCCGCCCCTCCAAATGCGTCACTCACGCTAACAACGTGATACACAGACACAGTTTGCCAGTTTCCTGTGGTCATGAGAAGCGTAAAGCACAAATCAAAAGTCAGGGATTTTTTACATTGATTACACAAATGTCGAAACAAAAATTACCTTCCCAAATCCGATAAAAATACGCCCAAATACATTCGCTTGACGACTGCCGCATCTCAAGAGCCCAACTAATCGCCAAACAGTGTACCCGCCAATGAGACTGTGCTTTTTCATGACATACATTTTGCAAGACACAGCTGTGTCTTGCAAAATGTATGTCATGAAAAATGGCAATATTCCTTCATATCATGCTTCTTCAGCAACTATCTCGCGCATGGGCGGCCGCGCCACAGTGGGCAAATTAACTCGGACTATCAATGCTATGCAGCTAGTTTTTGAAAATCACAAGACAGACGGAAAATTAAATAAAAATGTCTCTCTGTGACACAATTTGTGTTGGAAAGACTACTTACATGCATGTACACGCAGGCCTACATGTGCATGCTGTTTAGCTTCATTGTCATCCATGGCGATCGAAAGCCTTTTAAAAAATCCCTTGGTCGATGCCTTCATATGTATTTGCTTTTTGTTAATCTCACATGCACATTAAACATGGTTTCATATGACAGTGAATTTTATTATTCTAAACACATCACAGTATAGTTGATTAACTATAACCAAGAGATCTTTTCGATATAACATCAACCATGTTATATATATTATATGTTATATATATTTACTTATGTATGCACATAAGTAAATAAATGTGCATATGTACAACAATGCACCGAAGCCACTGCCCTATGTTAAACCCTACAATGAATTTCTGATACTACAAACGTTTCTATGTGAATTTCGTAATAATGAGAGTTGACAGTATGTTGAAATGCAGTTTGGACTTCAAGAAGCATTATCAGCTGCCAATTTTGTGAAGCAGGTTTCAGTTTAGAAAATTTGCAGCACAAATTCCGCACCAACTTACGTAAAAAATTATGTTCGCGCCGATTATTTGAGAGTTGGCAAATGTTGAACATAATTTGCCCTCTGGCGAATTATCGGTGTGAACCTGCATTAAAGGAACCTGTATTACAGTCCATTAATTTACCTTTACATCATGAATTTTGAGTTGTACTTCACGCAAATGCGATGTGAAATAAAATAATGTCACCGTACAAAACCTTCGGTGCAAAATTTTGCCCGTATTGTGCACTTGAGCAGATCACCTGAATGTTAACGACTTTCCAAACATGCATGATGCATGTCGACGGGCGAGGTGCATCCTGGATGGTCAGTCACGTTCATATGACTCAGACTCTTCCATTTTCTTCAAGGGGAGCAATGAAACCCTATTTTTATATAAACAATGTCTGGAAAGCTTATAGCGATTGAAATATTTTAAAATCACTTTAAACAGAAAGTAATTATTACTATAGGAATATACAACTTTTTTTATTTCACGAATGTTTATACATTAAAAATTAAATACAAACTAGAGGTTTGACGGTCGTTAAAACAACTGCAAGCTGTTTCAGCATTTTCAAGAAAGCATTTCAAAATATATACAACCTGTAACTATGGAAATATCAGAAATAGTAAACATTAACATTTCGTGAATGTTACATAATTCAATCAGATTGACAAGAGTGCTGAACACTGGCTCTTGAAAAAACATCAACAAAATGTATAGTGGAAAATCAAGTAATCAAATATCACCAAAAAAAGTGAATGACATCATGACATCATAAATTAAGCCAAAAATTTTATTAAGGTCTTAGTTGGCCTTAACTTGAATGATGATCAAATATCTCAAAGTTACCCAAACTGTGGCTTGAAAACGTGTACAAAGCCAATACTGTTGCTCAGCAAACATGAGAAACCTGCCACGTGATGCCCACGTGTTAATACTGGGCGTTCATGTCCTTCAGCTGGCCAATCACCTAGCCCACCGTGTTACCAGGTACACGTATTGGGCATTAACTCGCCTCAATGGTCGCACACCGTGCCCAAGCTTCTTTCTGAATCAAAAAAATCATTTGTAGGGGCCATTGACAACTAGAAATATTAAATCAAAAAATAAGGACACAAAACGAAACTTTAGTATTTAAACATATGAAAAGTAAATTTTTGCAAAATCAGAGGATTTGGTTCGTCAATTTAAAAAGCAATAAAAGGATTAGATGGTCAATAATAAATCAATGAAAATTAAAACTAAGGATGATACATAAGCTTATGACTAACTTCAAAAGAAAACAATTATTCAAATATGAACCATTCCTCAATCAATTAAATTAATTTTACATTCGTGAAAGTTAATCATGAAATATATCTGGAAATACACGCAAAATTATATTTTAATTTTTCTGTCATAATTCCACATTTTGAACAATTTATTTAAAAATAGGTTTATAATTCCCATTGGTGTGTGGGGGACATGGTGCAATTAACTTGAACCCCATGACGAATTCTAGAGCAGATAGCACATGATGAACAACATGGATTACACAACGGGCAAAAAAGAACAGACCCAATACGATTTGTGAGGTGTGAACGGTACTTACGGTACATTTACGAGTTCATGCAGTCTCTCGACAGTTTTCACTATCTCCAACTTGTGAGTAGAGCCAATGTATAAACGCCGACCAACAAAAACATGACTGCCTTGTCTCCCGAGCCTGAAGCTCTGCACCGCTGGCACGCGTGGCTGGCCGCGGCGAGGTTGGCGGCGACCCGGACTTCGCTGCAACGTTAACTGATTGATTTCATTCTTCAAATGTTGCAGTGTAAATCACTCAGATTATAAGCCACTGGGACATTTTTGGCGTGGGGATCAATGTATAAGCCATTTCTTATCTTACGAAAATTACGGTATTCAAAAAAAATATTTGTAAAAACACATACCACAAAGAGCAAACTCACAAGCGGGGCGGGGGGGGAGTTCAAACCCCCAGCCTATCGTTGTTGTTTTGTTGTGTTTTTAGTTTGTTGGGGTG
>NW_019091454.1:1066203-1085375 GCF_001949145.1 Acanthaster planci
ATACCATTCGACCAATCAACAGTCCGTCCACATTAATGGTTCGTAGTTGGGAAGTAGCCGTCGTTTCACGGGTCAATGAACCCTCGCAAACGCTCGTTCGAAGGTTGGTCTATTTACGTGTGCACACGAGGGTTATCGAGCGAGTTCGAAGGAGTTCGAGCGAGTGCGGGGTATTGCGAGACCTCTCGAGCAGTTACGAGACCCTCGAAAGCGCACGTAAACGGCCGTAAATCCTCGTACTCGCTCGCATTTTCATGGGTATTTCAATTTAATCATTAGTGTACATCTGGTTCTACATGTACATCCCAATCCTGACTGTCCTATCTCATCCTGGCCACATTTTATCATCTCCTTAACAATGTTGCTACATTCCAATACTGGCAGACAGTCCTGCATCTCATTCTGCTTGGATAAGTTCAGCATCCTATCCTAGCTGTTACTTGTCATCCGGTCAGGGTCATCCTTTCTGCACATGCCGACAGTCAGTTTAGCACTGGATCTTCGGTGTAGTTGAGAAGGCATCTCATCCTGCATATTTAGTTTAGGTAAAGGTTACAAATAAGTTAATTAGTTTGGACAACCCTAAAACTTAGAACTGCACGTATTCGATATATGAATCACTTACAGTACATGTGCATTTCATACTAGGCAATGTAAGTTTTCTTTATGTCATGGAATCTAGATTATACATTCACATGCCTACTGATATGCTGTACGGATTCAAATGGTCACCAAGAAATGTAGTCCTACATACATGGACATGCTGGATACGGGAATTGTATATTTGTATTCCTACAATAAGTAGGAGATTAAACTTTTGGATTCACCAAGGTACATGTAGTTAACATTGACCTCATGCCAGTATGCTGAAAAACTGTAGGGTTAATAATATTGTGAAAAGAGGACAGAGAGTTGAGTTTTGAGGGAATTACCATGCTTGATGGAAAGAGTGTTTTAATACATGAAACATGGTGGAGTCAAACTTGTTTTAAGACTGGTTTACATCTAGTTTCAGAGAGTCACATTTTCTCACAAATTTTAAATCTAAATTCTCCCAAAATAGGTTAAACGTAACATGAAAGATCAGTTGTATTGAACCGATCAATCCCAAAATTTGAAAAAGAGGGGTAGGCCTGTAAGCCGCCACCTAGTAATACCAGTGCAGTTATTGGCACTGTTAATTAGTCATGGTGTAACCCAGGTTGGATGCTAGTCTAGATTACAGTACGACTAGTGCAGTAAAGAGTCCACCTGCCTGGGCTAGTCATGACCAGGAATACAAGACGAACTCATCAAACTCGATTCCAATATCATGAACATAATAAACCAAACTTTTGATGATGATGATGAATTTTGATAAAGCATCACTGTCTGACTGTGTCATTGACAATGACAATATTGACAATGACATCGCCGATTGTTGACATCTGGCATGATGCATTTGTAACTTAAATATTAGGGCCACGGAGGAATCATCCATAGGCCTAGCTAATCCAAGTTGTTTTACATACACTGTAGGCCTAACAATACCGAATACGTCATGTACGTTAACCTCAATATGGATGTTTTATTTTCTATAGTTAAGGCTAGAGCAAAGGTTCACACGATAACAAGATCACACACACGTTAGCGCAATACATGATTCCTGATATATCGCACAGGGTGTCCTCAATACACACACTAAAAAGGGTTGGCCCGACAACGGAAACGTGTATTGGGTAAACCGCACACAGTATGCCTTCAGTGGTGTCACTGACCTGTGAACGTGAAGCAGGGAAATGCTGCATGCTCGCACACGGGCACTGCATTCCGTTCACCACAATTACATGCATGTTTGCATGTCTTTGAAATTGTGGCGTACGTGTTAAACCCCTTTTAAATTGAAGAGCCCAATGTTTAAAAATCTGATCACGATGCACAACAAACTACACTGAGTTGTCCAACGTGCAATGACCCTAAAATAATGCTTACGATATCGATCTGTGCACCCTTGGTATAGATATTAATGTCCCCAACGAGCAGTCTGTTCACGAAGAGTGCTGGCTTGATTTGATTCAGCACAACTGATTCACAAAATCTCATGAAATGGGATTAACGGTCTACCTTTAGTGAAAAAGATATCTCTTGCTGCTCCAAAATGATCTGGATTGCACAGGATCATCAGGAATACTTTCCTGACGGGTCAACGTACAGTACCTCTCCATACATGGAAAAAGACAACATTAATCCACTGGGGCATCCATCCAGACAAAAAGGAAATTATGCCTGCGCCGCTCTGCTCCAACTTCCACTGCCCCGATTTTGTCCACTGGATTTCCCCCTTTCTGCTATCCTAAGTTTCCAAAGTAAGAAAAAGTTTATTGCGCTACGTTGTTGATATTGGAAATTATGCAGTACCGTCTTTAGATCTGGATACAATGTAGACCCGTAAACAGGGCCCATTGAATACTCCTCCGTCGTACCAGTAAACAACGGAGGGGTATTCGTTGGGCCCTGTCCAGACGCAACGTAAGAACAGTACGTACCATGAAGAAACTGAAGAAAGATTTTCTTAGTTTTGGATCGCAAAACCGATTCAGTCCTACTGCGGAAGGCCAATCGACAACTTAATCGCCCACATTGTGTGAAGGAGATCCTTTGTTTTCTTCAAAATAAAAGCTTTTAATTGAATATACATGTAAACAGGATTGTCAAAAGCATAGCTGCCATTTTCTCGTTCTGGATCTGGATCAGCAAGTTCAGACAAAAAAAATTAAGCTAGAAAGTGAGAAATCGTACGTATCAGTCAGAACCACCCAACAAAATCTGATTTTCTGGCAATGCATTTAATTTTGGTCGTGTAACGAAATGTAATTGACTCTGAAACAAAACTCAATTTCGCGTATGTTTTGAAAATTTCACAAATATTATGTAAAATGGCTTAACTGAACACGGACCTTCATCTCAAACCATGGTACAGTGTAAGAACAAGCCACGTGGAAGAGGCACGGACTGACTATGACCGTACCACAGATCGACCAATCACATACCCGCATAGCACTGACGTCACATAAAATTGATTATGCACGTGTAGTTGGGTAGGTGATCTGTATTGCGAACATTAACGAGGCCTAAAGTCTTTAGGATAAATTAAAGTGTCATTTTTAATTAGAGAGCCAGCTTTGCCTTAATTACGAGTTTCATACAGTTCCCTCTGAATAAAAACTAATCCACGCCGCGTCTGGGCTTTTCACTGGTACTACATGTACATTCGCTTCCAAAAATTTTTTTAAAAATGAAAAAGAAATAAATTGTTACAAGAAAAATCCTGCTTGTCAAAAATCAGCTTCTGATGACCAAATGCACGTCCCATCTACTTTAATGTTGTAAATTTGTTTTTAAAAGCCTGTGAAAGTGGCCAGGAAAAAGCCTCAGTTCAAATTTCCCTGGGCACCCTCACCAAAAGCTAATACATCACATTTCCGACTGAAAAAACTTGGATTTTCACCGTCTGTTGCGACGGGCGTAGTCTAGACCTAGCATAAAAATGGAAGAACATGATTCCCCATAATGGAGTCTTCTCATAATCACCTATCTGAAAAGAATTTCCAGGGAATATAGTCTGCAAATAAACACATAGTTTTGTTTGACACTGCGTTGGCCCGCATGATGCCGTTATTGATTGGTATCCAGTACCAAGACAGAGTGTATACTAGATGGCTAATCATGCACAGTGGGACCAAATGACATTCAACTTATTTAAGTCCTTGCGTTTTGTTTTGTCAATTATCTGAAATATAACATTCATGACTTATTTATTTCAGAAGAAAACACAGATATAATAATTAATTTAATTTTAGTTTTAATTACGACATCTACACAACTGCATATTTACAAATTTATTTGCACAGTACATGGTCCTCAAATCACAGATGTGGGAAATCAGGTGAACTAGAGCAAGTTTTATCTGTTGAAAATCATCATGGCGGCATGGGTAAACAATTTTTTGCTGCGCGACATAGTAACTATATCAAGCTGTATTCTTTCTACAAAGCCTTTGCACAGTGACATGTGACTCTGGAATACAACTTTAATGAGCGATCGTCCGCGCGACTCCCAGGTGAATTGTCAACTTTGGTGCATGCGCTGCCATAAATGTAAATGTATTTTGGAAAGTTCGGAAAAGGGGCCTTTTCAGTCAGGAGTGAAAAATACTGCTTTTAATTTGATAACAGATTTGGACTATTTTCAGCATGATTTTTTTCAGTTCCATGCATTTTAATTTAGAACATTTTTAACTTTCGCCAAGGCCTACGTGTAAGATAAAGAAACTTGGGCAGTACAGCAGTGATCTCAAGTAAGTACCCTTTCGAGTTCGAGGGAGGTCGTGCGTTTTACGAGCGCTGGCACTCGCCCTATCTTGCTTAACATTTGCTAGTTCTTACACGACGGACACACTATGGGCGCATGAAGAGCGCACGAAGGAAGAATAAGACTGCAGCAGTATCCCGCAGTCACTGTTCACTGACCCGTGAAAGTACTCCCATCACCCAACTTGGAACGCTCACAAGTCCTGCCCGTGTGGAATGTCGTTAGTCTGGCACACTGATGATGGCTTAAAACCACTCATAACGCAACCACAGCTTCGATCATATAATAGATCGCATTTTATATTCCGCTGGGACATTTTCCTCGACCATGGAATAAAATACCATACAGTTAAACGTACATTCAAAACAAAAACGATCAAAACGGGCTGCATGAACTTGACTTAACAGAACATAACCACGGTCGGCTTCCCCTCCAAGGTACAAGTTTCGGAAAACAAAAGTTGTTCTTTCTACACATACACCCACGCACACAAAAAACACATTTTCTGAACGATCTACTGTATAAAAAGTGCCCACACGTCGTGGATCTACACACACTGCAAACCCTAATGGATCCTGGCACTGCGCCAAGGCTTGCTGCGCCATTAATTGTGGGTACCAAAATAGACTTGGGATCAAGTTGGTCCTGGTTCGGTGCGGTCCACCTTTCTTGCGATGTGCATAAGGCCACCGTTAATGCAGTCAATAATACATTCTGTCATTGCTAGTGTTTGGTCAGAAAATTACCTTGGCCGTATGAAATGCGTTATTTCACTTTATCTATAGCGATATTTTTTTAAGTTGGTGCCCTGATTTTGGAATACAAATTTTAGAAGACGGAATAAAACCAAAGTATTTCTATGATCTCAAGACAAAATGATGGTCTTCAAGTCGGAGGGAATTAAAATACTATAATTTTTTCTTCAAACAAACAAACAAACAAACAGCCAAACAAACTAAAAACACAACAAAACAACAACGATAGGCTGGGGGTTTGAACTCCCCCCCCCGCCCCGCTTGTGAGTTTGCTCTTTGTGGTATGTGTTTTTACAAATTTTTTTTAAATACCGTAATTTTCGTAAGATAAGCAACAGCTCATACATTGATCCCCACGTCAAAAATGTCCCAGTGGCTTATAATCTGAGTGATTTACACTGCAACATTTGAAGAATGAAATCAATCAGTTAACGTTGCAGCGAAGTCCGGGCCGCCGCCAACCGCGCCGCGGCCAGTCACGCATGCTAGCGGCGCAGAACTTCAGGCTCGGGCGACAAGGCGATTATGTTTTTGTTGGTCAGCGTTTTATACATTGGCTCTACTCACAAGTTGGAGATAGTGAAAACAGTCGAGAGACTGCATGAACTCGTAAATGTACCGTAAGTACCGTTCACACCTCACAAATCGTATTGGGTCTGTTCTTTTTTGCCCGTTGTGTAATCCATGTTGTTCATCATGTGCTATCGAGAGCCGTACTCTAGAATTTGTCATGGGGTTCAAGTTAATTGCACCATGTCCCCTACACACCAATGGGAATTATAAACCTGTTTTTAAATAAATTGTTTAAAATGTGGAATTATGCCAAAAAAATTAAAATATAATTTTGCGTGTATTTTCAGATATATTTCATAACTTTCATGAATGTAAAATTACATGTAATTTAATTGATCGAGTAATCTTTTGAAGTTAATCATAAGTTCATGTATCATCCTTAGTCTTAATTTTCATTGATTTATTATTGATCATCTAATCCTTTTCTTGCTTTTGAAATTGACGAACCAAATCCTCTGATTTTGCAAAAATTTACTTTCCATACATGTATGTTTAAACACTAATCTTTCGTTTTGTGTCCTTATTTTTTAGATTTAATATTTCTACATGTTCTAGTAGTCAATCGCCCCTCCAAATGGCTTTTTTTGATTCAGCGAATAAGCCAATTGATTTCTTATGATTGACAGATAAATTTTCCCCATTTTTATATTCAGCAAATAGGCCTATTGATTTTTTGTTGACGGGTAAAATGACCCGAACCTTTCCCCCTTTTTAGGGGGGGGGTCGAGTTTTTATTCATTGAGACATTCAATCAGACAACCTTCAGCATCTCTCTTTTATTAATGTGTTGGCCCTGAAAAGGACCGTTGGGCTTTGGTGGAGTTAGTAGCCTAATGCTCGCCCTTCGTTCCTGATGACTTCGGGGATAACGTTTTGGATGTGGTTGATGTACCCATGATCATGATGTTCTTGGCGCATGATTCAACGGTTACTCTACATGTACTGTACATGTAGACAGTAGTACACGTGAACTGATTCTGGAAGTATTGGGGAAGGTGAGCCAGTAAACTAATAAACATATTACAAGTGCATAGTTGATTGAACGAAGCTGGCCCAATGAGCCATTCGATCGATGAATTGCATGGTATTTTTATGGTGTCACTAGGTGACCATTGCAAAAAGCCATAGATGGGCAGGTGGCTCACTGCCAAGAAAGAAGCGTGGGCACGGTGCGCGACCATTGAGGTGAGTTAATGCCCCATATGTGTACCTGGTAACATGATGGGCTAGGTGATTGGCCAGCTGAACGACATGAATGCCTAGTATTAACACGTGGGCATCATGTGGCAGGTTTCTCATGTTTGCTGAGCAACAGTGTTGGCAAGGCAACCGTGACGTTTAAAATTACAGCTACCCGATTGGTTATTAACCACAATATCCAAAACTTGGACAAATGGTACACATTACAAGTGTGTTGACGGTAAACCTTTCATAAATACCATTACTTCCAAACATGGAGAAACCGCCACATCGGTATTTTCAACATTTACAAAACTGGGGTAGCATCTTCATCCAGTTTTCCAGCATTTGTATTGAACATCGATGTCACAGGAAGAGTTTAAGGGTTTGTAATCCTAAATGAAAAAAGGTAAGTCAGCGATAGGACAGCATATATATTATTGCCACGTCTTTTAAAGCCGCATCTTAAAAAGTTACAATTGACCTTTAGCCTAAATTACTGATTTCGAGCATACAAAAGTCGGTTGAGCACTAACAGTTCTTTCATAAAAATGGTGCAGGTCACATTTACCACAGTAAATGCTCAGCTTAACTCTAAACTTCCAGGGTGATTCCCGAAAGGACACTTCTCCATTCTTGCAAATTCCAGCGGCTGACCGTGTCAAGTGGAATAAATAGGAGACAAGGAAAACCCCAAATGTGATAGGCTCTGGATCATTTTGTGAAACTTTGTGCTTGTTTCAACGAGACAGGTTTTGAGTTAATAGAACTATTAAGGCCAAAATGTGGGACATTTTTCATCCTCGATAAATACACGTACATGAATTCCGATATCTTTTCATCACTAGACATTTAAAAGGTGAATCAATGAACGTGTGAACATGGTGTCTGTTATTAATTCTTTCAATACCCAGAACATGGAAGTTCAACTCATTTACAGCATACTAGGGGGGCTCAATACCACAAACTAAACCACGTTATGCACTCATACTACTCTGTGGTTCCCTTGCTCCATAAGGATTGTAAGGAATTGACTTACATGTAACAGTTTTCCCTGTGAGAAGAAAGGCCGACGGAATTTTGAATGCTCTATTAAACGAGCAAAAGTATCCAAAAAAGAGAAGATTTTTCATGTTTTGGAGCGAAACAGTGGGTTTACAATTACCATGAAATTTGCCGGGCAGCCTGAAAAGAACGTGACAGACAAGAAACCAGGCAAAACCAATCGTTTACGAAAACAGTTACACTGTACCCAGAAGACTCGGTCAGATCAACATTTTGTTCTATGCATGAAATCTCTGTAAATTTCCCATGTTTGCACTGTCAGTAAATGCATATTTTAGGATTAGATATATTTTTCGTAAAAGTTTATTGCCAGGAATTTTTATCCGCTTTTCTCAAATGTTCAGGAGTGCAACTGGGACCTTGGCACTATAAATAATCTTTTCTACATATAAATTTGCTAGTTCATAATTTTGCAATTCGAAGTATTTTCTGTTGGGTTTTCTCATGTATCGTGCTGGGTCATACGACCAGGGGCCGATAAAGTAAATTTAACATTGCTTGCTCGTGTTGTGTGTCTGGTGATGTCAGTTGGGAAAAACAAGAGTGAACAATTGCTTCCTTGTCCCAGGAATGGGAATTTTTTTAATCATTTCTCCCAGGAATTTCAAGGAAGAATCAGTAGCACTGAATTTTTTTTCTCGGCGTAGGTCTAAGGGTTGTCGGTTGGTTGTCTATATCTCCAGTGGATAAATTTGTTCAGGTCAATCAAACTACATGTCGCACCATGTCCACAAAACGTTGTTCGTATAAGTGTGCTTGAGGATGTTTGCATTTACAGATACCTTTTCTCATACAAGTTTATATTTTACAGAAGCTTCCTGTCAACTTTCCGTGAAGTGGATACTTCCAATGCGAAAAGCTTTGTCAAATGTGTGAGGATTTATCTGGCCACAGGGACACTACTCGCTGTTCGTTGGGAGTTGTGAATTCATTTGCTTCGATTACTGACAGTTTTACAGATGTTTGTTCTCAGTCTCACACAGGACTTACAAACATTTCCTTTTAGGCTGTGTGTGTTTTCGTGGATCGCGCTGAATATGGGCTGATAAATAAGTGAATTTGACACCAGTTTGCCGACCGCTTGGTCGTGTATCGTCTAGTTAGGTTAGTTGGGTAAAGCTTGGGTGAAAAATTACGTCCTTGTTCACACAATTTTGAAGGTCAGCATATTTTTTAAAGAAAATTGAAGACAGGGTCGGCTGCATAAAAAAGTATTCTTCGGAGATCGAAGCCACAGGGTCGATTGGGTGGTTGGTCACCCGTCCACTGAAAAAAAATCGTTTCACAACAGTCAACTCCAAGTTTTGCATTAAATTCGCCGGGCATGACACGGTTTCTATAAATTCAACAAATTACGGCTTTGCTTTCTGCCAAAAATCCGTTTGCATGATCGAGCAGCTAGGAAAAATAATTACATGTATTTCAAAGAACGGTTTGCAAAATCATATTTGGGGATTGGGTATATTCTTTTTCTTGTACAAATTTATATTTTACAGAAACATTCTGTTGGCTTTTGTTTTCGTGAAGAGGCTACTTTGAACGCAAATAGTTTTGTTAAATGTGTGGGGGTTCATCCGGCCGCTGGGCCACTACTGCTGATTTTTGTTTCCGTTGGAAGTTATTGAATCTTTGTTTAGACCACACACTGCACTTTTGTTCTCACACTGGACACCAAAATATTGTCTGTGAGGCACTGCGTGTTTATTTGTGTATCGTGCTGAACATGAGCTGATAAATACATGTATGTGAATTTGACACCAATTTTCCCAGTGCTTATTCGTGTATCATGTTCGGTGACGCACGCGGGGATTGCGGTTGACTGTAAATGGCATGGATTGGTTGGGGCTTAGTGGTCTATCCGGGCTAACCGCAACTGCTTGTATTGCGTTCTTGCACACACGTTATAGAGAGCATGTCTTCCACTCCCTATACACGCACGCACGCTGTATCGTGTATCGTGTAAACCTTTACTCTGGCCGTAACTGTATTAAGTCCAGTAAAAGGCGATAAACTGTTGTTAGTTATTAAATAAAGGAAACAAAGATTAAAGGAAAAATAGAGCCAATGTTCGAAGTAATTACTTTTCTTATTCGTCCGCATGATTTCATTTTTCAAACAGACAATCTTGCGCTAAATAATACCAACACAAAACCTTAAGGCATGTACATGTGTGCAGAGTCACACATATGGCAGCACAAAGCTGGTATATTACAGGAAACGATTACTGAATGATGACTCGACAAAAAGATAATCACTACGAATCCACCAGCACCAACGATACACCATCTTTCACATTAGTTGGGCCAAATGACAAGCCCCATCATCAATCAGTCAGAGGCGTGTTTGGCAGAGGTCAGCTTCACGCACGAGTGACTCCTCGCAATTTTGCCATCCTCTAAAGCACACACTGATTCTCGACGCCTGCGCGAACTCCCCCCCATACCCGCCCTATCTTGCTCAGCGCTCGCTCGATCTCGCTCGATGTGAATTCTTCAAAGGAGGCCTAATTTATTGAGGGACACACGAGTACTCACACCTCAAAGGGTACTTACTCATGGATGGCGCTGTACATATGTAAGGCAGAACATCCTTTCACAAATATTTTATTAACCACTACAGATTTATCAACTGGTCTCTATTCCAATTACATATACAAGTACATGAAGTTAAGAAATGTTGAACCAAGTGGGTCACACTTCAGAAGCAACACTGATACCACCATCTGCTACCATTCAAGGGGCATTTTTTTATTGATCAATATTATCAAAAATCAATCAAAAGTCTGTTGGTAAAATCTCTGATAAGCTACATGTAAGTGTATGTACGTCATTTGGAAAAATTTGATTATCTAGATGACACCATTAAAAGATTTTTAAACAAAATACCTGCATAGCCATTTCACAGTGATACTTACCGGTACATGTATGTGTCATGTGATACCACCTTGAAGGTGCATTCTTCACAGCCAAATATCAAAGGATTGATACTGGCCAACTGATTGAATGTTATTACACTGTATGGTATGTACTGTATACGTTTACATAAGGGAATAAAATATGTGCTTGTCTAGTCTTGTGTGTTTAACTGAGGCGGTCTTTCCCATTCATAAATACCTTTTTAGTAAGACAGTCAAAAGAACTCTATATGATGGATTTCTACCGATTTTGTTTAGAATTTTACTTTTACTTTCCCGAACACCCCCATCCATTTTATTGAAACTTTCTTGTGCAAATAGTATACTCCCCCGGGAGAGTAAGAATGTTCAGATGATGTGAGCCCAATGTGCAGAGATAATGATAATAAGTACATAGAGACGCTCCGTAATATTCGCTATATCAGACAGATTATTATTATTAAATTGTCTGCACACAGACTCTTGACCAATTAGAATCAATTAAACTGTCTTGTATCCAGGTGCTAGCACATGATTTATGCAGCGGGCATTATCACTTCTCAGTGGGCATTATCAAATGTTAATACATAGTCAAGTTGCACATTGTTGAAAGGAAGATTGTCTGAGGTATTTATGAATATAGAGTAATAAACTAACCTTCAAGGAGTTCAACTTGCTGGTGAACCAACAATTGATCAATCTGTGTGAGGTACTCCAAGCCTGGGGGACAGTCTGCAGGGACCTGAGCTGCTTGTAGTTGAAGTCCTGCCTCCAAGCTGCCTGGAGCTGGTGGAGGAGCTCCCGCAGGCCAGTTACCAGGTGGCACTGCCATACCACCAGAAGGTTGCTGTTGGGGATTCATCACAAGATTTACGTGTCTACATGAAAATAAAAGATAAAATAAAAGAAGATTCCACTTACATGTACTGGTAGTGAATACTGTCGTAGATTAAAAAACTAAGAAAGGCCAGGAAAGAAGCCATACCGGGTAACTATGTACTGCTTGTCGTGACAAGCAGTACATACAGCAGTGTTGTATCCGAGACCTTGATGTCCGAGACCAAGACCGAGACCGAAACAAGGCATACAAGACCAAGACCTAGACCGAGACCTACTCCTTCAAGACCAAGACCAGGACTTCGAGACCGAGACTTTTGCAGGTCGAGACTGAGACCACGACATCCGATACCAAGACCAACCATAAACCAATGTTTACTTTTTACCTAAAGGTAAACAGGGACTAACATATGGCAGTACAATTAAGTACAAAAGAAATGAAATGAAAAAATTAGCATGAATACACACACACAAATTGGTCATTATAGGGCCTTGATGTTTTTCTGATTGGAGGTTTCAGAAGCTGCAATGTCACAACATGTACCGTAACGAAACTACTAAAACAACATGTACCACACACAAGACAGAATGAAAGCACTTTCACATGTGCACACAATTCATAGCGTGCGCACACACACAGACTGCTTCCCGTCCCGGCTCTACGTTCAGCAAGAGACTACATAGGGTAGGAAACCAGTCTAGTGTGCGACTTCCGCTAATCACAACTTCATCTCCATGGTGTCAAGCAACATGGCTACTCTGGATTGGAAATAAAGTTACAACTTGGGACAGGGTTGCATCATGCTACATTGACTAGTCTTCATTCCAGCATCGATTTCATTGTTTACTGCAAAAAATTTGAACATTATTGTGTTGTATTTATATCAGTGGTTGAAGATTTGACTCGAGTGGAGGTAATGCCTGCAGGCGTGGTAGCTAGATGCGCGCATTTTGTTATGGTCTCAACTGGTCTCGAGGGGGAGACCCGAGACTATGGCATTCCGAGACCAAGACCGACGCTTTCGAGACTGAGACCGGCCCTCCCAAGACCGAGACTTTGACAGGGCGAGACCGTGACCAAAATAAAAGGTTTCAAGACCGCCTTGAGACCTACAACACTGACATACAGTACCTCTCAGAAATATAAGACTTTTTGCAATCGATTTACTGCAAAGAATTCTTTGCAAATTGGGTGTAATTTCAAAAGTAACACTTGTCCGAGGAGTCCTTTCTTTCACGAAGGTAAAGGCCGATTCATGAAGACTCAGCCACCGCAATAAGGGAGAAACGCAAAGCACTGTTTGCAAAACTCTGGGCCCCTCTTCACAAGCGATGCGCGAACATAAGCTTAAATTTGCAAATGCAAATGACGCCTAACGTTGAAACACACATAATGCCAACTTCCATGTTCAGACTTTGAAAATATTCACCAACGGAAACACCTTCACAATCACAAACACCATGCCCAGAATTGGAAGACTTGCCCAGAATTGGAAGATTTGGTATAATAAGTATTGCCGCTATATTTAAAAAGAAGGCCTGCCGTTTAAAGATGCAAAAAAAAAAAAGCTTTTCTTCGGCAGTGTGCTAACTTTTCGCTCACAAAACCCTTGTTTTCACAACTCTCATGGGTCTGTTAAAACCACTTGCATGATGAAAAACCCCTGTCCACTTCCCATCCCTCCAATAAAACTAGTGTGATTTTTTAACCTCTTTGCAATGACAAGATAAGCTTTCACACAAAAGTTGGATGCCTTTTCAATCGAAAATTAACATGTCATATCGATGAATTCACTCCCGGAATCAAGTTTGAACCACGTGCTTGGCAGTGTCTGCATTGACATAATGCCCATTTTCATTGGTAGTCAAAGTCTCCATAAGCCGCATAACACATTTTCCAGTTGGATGAAATTTCCTTGTGATTTCTGAGACGTCCACAATACAGAAGTTGCAAGAAAATTCACAGCGACTGGCAATCTGATAGCTAGTGACATTTATTTATGTCTGTTTTGACCAATCTTTGCCAAATGTTATATTTCTTGCTTAATTTCACTTGAAAGTGTGATTATTGCAGAATTATCAAATCTGTTTTTACAATTAACAGATAAAAACTGATCAAAAATTAATAGATTTTTTATTGAACAAACAATTCAAGTGATTTTTTTTAGTGCTTTAGGAGACTAAGGAAACATTCACTGATCTTAAATCTTAATTTTTTATTTTCTTTAAATTTTTCATCCTCATAGGTGGCCTCTTGTTTTCTGTTTCCAGTGTTATTGAATTTGGTGTTAATTTTTTTTACAAACATTTTAAGCTACTAAGCTCCGTAAAACACTCCGTAAAGCACTGCCTTCACATTTGTGCTCAAAGTTCTTCCTGAGAATAAGGATAACACCAGAAACTTTTGCTGGTTCAGAGAATGTTTCTTTTACCGAACACTTTAATCCACACAAGTGTTTCATTTTCTATCAAAAAGAAACTCTATGGCTGTTCATCTCTCTCTAGTAACCTTCTTTTTTTTGTGGATTTGAAATAAATACCCGGTAGAATGGGTAGAGGGAGTTTATTTTTAGGGCAAAAAGTAAACGATGTATACTACTTTGTGTAACGAAAAACAGAATGAAAATCCCCTCATTTTCTGTACAGACTACTAAATCGGAGAAAAAAGTTGCAGAGGTAAACACAAAATACATGTAATTTGTTTTATGCTGAAACGACAACTGCCCAGATCGTACACAAAGTTATAGTCATATGGTAAAGTTGAATATAGCATAAAGAGAATTGAAGAACAGTTTACAGCTGGGGTGGATTTTCTTGGCAAATTAATGCACTGCATTCCCTTTCATTTTCATTGCCTTCTTTTTATTTGATTTTGTACGTGAGGGACAGGGTAAGTGGTGCCCTTGCCCTCCCCTGATGTGATGAACACGGTTCCTTCTATGGTTCTTGTATTTTTTTATCTTTGGGGAGGCTGGGTTGATTGGTTGGGGATTAACCCCTTCACACCGGGAAGCGAAAAGAGCCGCCGTAATAATTGAGATCCCTGATGCCCTGGCTATTGTACACATGGTGATTGGCCTTTGTGAGTTGCCAAAAAATGAAAAGGCCGAATTTGCATCATAATCACCAGCTTCACAACAGTCTCCACTTTGAAAAGAGACAACGGGACTGTGGAAGCGTGAATAGAGTCGCATGCCGCCGAACAATGAGCCCTTTCACTGTGTAAAACAAAAAGTGTAGAGCACGCAGGTCCACAAACCAAGAATTTGCTGTTTAGCAGGTGGCCTTCGTGGCCACGCATGGCTGGAATTCTTGGAGTCGGCTTTCAGAAAAAAGCCCCGGCGTCAAGCGGTTAAGATGACAATTTTTTCTTTATGTTCTAGACAGGGTAGGTGGCAGAAAAATAAAAGAATTTTCTTGGTTGAAAATGCCAGTATATGTAGAGGGTTGGTGAAATTTTTTCGGTAAGAACCAAAAATAAGGGTAAGTCGCAAATGAAAACCATAGAAGAAACAACGTTTGACCAACATGTACGGAGGAAACGAGACATACGTGTAATTATTTTATGTTAAGTAGCTCTTCCACTAAGCTATTACATTGTTGTGTCACTTGTGAACTCTAAAGGAATTCTCAAAAAGTGAATGTTATAAGTGGTGCCGAGTGAAAGCGACTAGTTGAGTATTTTTCAGCATTCAGTTCTTGTACTGAGTGGGAAATTAAAAAAAGGAACAAAGTCAAAACACGGAGAGTGCGTTGAACATTAATAGAGTATCAAATGCCTCAATGCATTATAGGGTACATGAGCAAACATGCATGATGGAGACACAGGCCTGACCCCAACTTATTACGTACATGTACATACTGTACATGTACATGTACAATTTGCAACACAAGTTCCACCCCTTACAGCCTCTCCTCGGGTTGTGTTACTTTGTATCAACAAAGTGAACGCATGTGTCTGCCAGTAGTCTAGTATGTGTACATGATACAACATGCCTGTGTGTATCTCATCATGAATAACTCTGAATTTGATTGCCATCTTAAATAAGCTTTGCGCGCATGTAGACTACATGTAGATCTGTGTAAATTCTAAATTTTTATGCTATACTACTTTCCGATCATGAGCATCACAGTATGATTTATCCGGTAACAATGATATACATGTACATGTACTTTCACGGGGAAAAGTGCTAATTTCAAGTGTTTTTGGTGTGATACCAGTCCTACTTGGTATTTGAATGGGAGTTTTGCCAACTTCATGGAATAATTGAGACCACAGGTATTTCTATTTCTTCCCATCACTTCCCTTCTGTTTTTCTCCAAGGCGTGGTCAAAAAAGTAAGAAACAAAATGAAATACAACAAACGAAGAAAAACCTAAGAAACTTGGATGGAACAGTCTTAGTTGGTTCGCTGACTCAAATGTAGGCTGCTTTCAGCTGAACTTGGTTTCTAGCCTTGTTCCCAGATTTTTTTTTTCAAGCCCTCGATCTTAATCTGTCCCCACTGAAGTTTTAGTTGGGTATGTAGAAATTAATGATGTTAAACACAGTGAATCGTGCTGTCGGCATTCAGGTTTCTTATCCAGGGGATAAAGGGACACCGTAGGCTAGATTGGTTCCCATCTATGTACCGTTTCCTCCATATTCCATGGTTGAGAAGGACACTTACATGTATGCTTATTGACTATTAAATCTTCACTTTGAAAGTACACTACTTTCTAACCTTCCTCTTCTCCGAAAATGTGTTTTATTGGGGTAGCGAAAACAAATATAATTTTTCCATTTTTCGCCCTCCTCTTTCAGTGTTGCTGACCAAAATCTTGAGGCTTTACAAGCTCCAGCCTACACCGAAGCTTTAGCCTAGATTATGCATGGTTGGCACACAAGTACTGACGAAGCTTGTGTTCATCAGATTCACGAAGTACCCAGCAATGCACTTTTACATACATGTACATGTAGATGCGTATGTACATGTACTGCATACACACTGTACAGTACACAATGAGTGACGCCTAACCCTAAAGTGCATAGCATGCACATTAGGGTTAGGGTTAGGCGTCACTCTCAACATGTGCACATTAGGGTTAGGCATCACTCTAAACATGTACTGTATACAGTATATGTATGTATGCAGTACACATGCATGTAGTACGTAAAAAGTGCATCGCCGTGGCATTTCTGTGGGAACATGCTGGTCCGTACTTCAGACGGAGTCATCCAGTTGTGTTCTTTGCCGTTGTTTGTTTCAAACCCTAGAACAGCCGTCTTTATTTTTTGATAAGATGAATACATTTTGAACAGATTGTCAAAATGTATTAACACCGCTGTTTATTGGAAACATAAATCAATTGCAAAATGTTCTTGTATTGTACCCATGAAGGAATCACAATTCAACTACATTTTTGTATGCCAACACTACATGAGTTGGATGGGCCTGACTGTAAATCTTTTTACTCTTGTAGGCAAATACAAAAAAATGCAAACTACATGTATATGTGCATGTACCGGTACTTACTGGCTGTCATGACCTAAAACACACAGTACAATTCGAAAGAAACAGAGGGCTCGACATTTCAATCCTAGCAGAATATTTCCTTTTTTGAACAGCAACCGGTGCTATTTAGTTTACACGTCATAATGATCTGTAAGAATTTCTTTGTATAACCAAAACAAAGGATGCCCATCAACAGAATGGGCCTTTTCATAGAATAAAAGGAAAAGTACCATATAATAAAAACTTTACGGGTAGATGCCACCATGGTGCGACCAACACGACAGATTTGTTCACTTGTCCTTCACGCACGTTATGAGCGCATGCATGAGAGATCACCTACAAACTTTCCTTTAAACACTTTGTAGCATAAAGTTCAATTATAAATTGTGCAATTAATTTACCTTTCAAAATGAATGTTCAACACGTCATACCGATTTGCTGGAATACATTCATATTAACGGTCAAAAATGAATACACTGTATGACTTGGCTCGCGGAACGGACCAACTCATTGCATGCCACAGAACATCCATGGCAATGCACTTTATACACGTACATGTATGTGCACTGCTTACATACTACATGTATGTTGAGAATAACGCTTAACCCTAATATGCATGCGACGTACAGAGCATGAGTACACAGCAAAACTAAGAAACACAAGCTCCGTTGGGTCTTGCAGGTCAGCCATGCATAGCCCGGGCTAGGCTGAAGCTTTGATGCAAGTCAGAGCTCGTAAAGCCTTACTTTTGTAATATTTGGCCTCAAGATTTTTATCAGCAACACTTAAAGAGGAGGGCGAAAATAATAGGAAAATAATCTTTGTTTTCAGTACCCCAAGTAAATAATTCTCACATTTTGGAGAAGGGGAAGAATATAAAGTATAACTGAAGGTTTCGTTCCAAAAGCATTAACAACTTTTCACTATGACATATTGAGGAAGCTGCGCTGCATTTTTCCGTAGAGAGAAGAGGCGTCGATAGGGGACTAATCTAACCTACATGTAGCGTCCTTTTTCGCCCAGGTAAAAAAATCAACGCCGGCGGAACCATTCACTGTTTAATATCTTTAATATACATGTACCCGACTAAAACTTCAGCGGAGGACAGATTGAAAATAAAGGCTTGAGGACATGAAAAAAAATCTGGGAAAAAGGCTAGAAACCAAGCGCAACTAATTAAACAGTAGCCCATTTTCAGTGCACAAACCAACTGTTCCTTCCCAATTCCTGTTTCTTTTTGTTTGTTACATTTTATTGCAATGAAGTGTTTAAACGGAACAACATTTCACTATGCCTTGGAGAATAAAGGAAGGGAAGTTATAGGAAGAAATAGAAACATCTACTGTATGTGCTCATATTGATTCGTGAATCATTCCATGAAGTTGGCAAGACTCCCATTCAAATACCAAGTACGACTGGTATTGCACAGAAAATGATTGAAATTAGCACTTTTCACCGTGAAAGTACATGTACATGTATATCAGGGTTACCAGATAAATCATACTGTGATGCTCATGATCGAAATGCAGTATACTAATTTTTGATGTAAAAATTCATGATTAAACACAGATCTAGCCTAAATGCACGCAAAGCTTATTTAAAATGGCGATCAAAGTCAGGGTTATTCATGTCGAGATAAACACAGGCATGTTGTACCATGTACACATACTGTACTAGACTACTAGCAGACATGTGCGTTCACTGTGTTGATACAAAGTACCCGTAATACATCCCAAGGAGAGGCTCTATTAACCACTTCCTGCCGGGGAATCCGGAATCGGAGACGTACAGCTGTATGGTTTATATGGGTGGCCACGGTCTCCGAACTCGGACAAAGGAAACAGGGCCCTGTAACAAAGACTATACTCTGAACAAAAGACAAGGCTGCTGGGCATTACTGACACTTTTCACTCTCAAAAGTGCTGATAATCCAGCCCTGTTTTGAAACCGTATTCCAGGGTTTGGGGCATTGAGAGCGAGCGGATTACCACCGGGGAAAAGTGCTCCACCACTGCAGCAATGAGC
>NW_019091455.1:1383-18190 GCF_001949145.1 Acanthaster planci
CGGGTACTTTACGCTTTGTTATTTTATTTGAAATATGCCTAAAAGTCCGAATATGAAGTAATATTTCATAAACATTTTTCAGGTTAGGCGCAAATCACGTGACACGAACTTAAAGGAGCAGTGTTTCTGCAAACAAGTTTCTAGCCTCTTGACTTTGTACACGCTTTTGAGCGACAATTTGGTAACTTTGCAGTCTTTGATCGTTCCCAAAGTGATAGCCAACGAAGACCCCGATGCAAGATTTATTGCAAAGGGATGACGTCATGATGACATCATCACCTTTTTTTATATTCATTTTTGAATATTTAATTTTTCCCATTAGGTTTTGTACACGTTTTTCTACTTAACACAAGTTAACAAGTAGTCTTTAACTTTGGCGCAAGATTACTATCAGAACAAAAGAGAAATCGGGTACTTTACGCTGTGTTATTTTATTTGAAATATGCCTAAGAGTCCGAATATGAAGTAATATTTCATAAAAATTGTTCAGTTTAAGCGTAAATCACGTGACACGACCTTAAAGGAGCAGTGTTTCTCCAAATGAGGTTTTTTTTGCCCATTAACTTTGTACACCTTTCCAAGGCACAATTTTGAACCCTTTCGGATGTTTGATCGTTTTCAAAGTAACAGACAACAAAAAACTTGATACAGAAATTATTCTTAAATAAATGACGTCATGATGACGTCATCATGTGATTTACTCTTGTTTTTTCAATATTTATTTCAGCCCCTTGACTTTGTAAACGTTTTCGAGCCAGTGTTTGGGTTGGTTTGAGAGCTTTGCTCAACTTCAAAGTTACAGCCAACAAAGACCCTTATGCAAAGACACGTCCAAATTTATGACGTCGTGATGACGTCGTCATGTGATTTATTATTGACTTTTTAATATTTATTTCAGCCCATGGACTTTGTACACGTTTTTGAGGCACTATTTTCGTACCTTAGTATTCGTTGATCATCGTCAAACTAACAGCAAGAACTAACTCTACAACAAAGATAATTCTAAAATATTCACGTCATGATGACGTCATCAGGTGATGTATTATTAAATTTGGAATACTTAAATATTCCTTTAAATGTATACAAACCCATATAAAATCAACCGTACCCTCTGCAACATTCTGTTTGCAGCAAGTGCTAGGATAAAATGTGGTCTTGATTTCGTCATTTTTACTCTCTCATAGTTTCGTAATGCCAGTTTTTTTCATCACATTTGCTAATACTTATTTTGTTGGTAAAACAGTCCCGAAACAGCTCTGTGTTTGTACTTGTTTACAAACACTTCTCTTTAGTTCATTGTTGTTTTCAGAATTTTTTTTTTAATTCCTTGCAGGTATTTAAATGTAGGCTGTTATTCTTCCACAGTGATGATGGAATAAGTTCTTCATTTTGTGTATCCACATGTGTGAAAACTTCCACGGATCTGTGTTGGGTCGTGTTCCTAAGGGAAAATGGAACAAAAGCTCCCATATTGTCGGTCAAAATGATACTGTGTGAATTACTTTGTGCACAATGTTTTCCTTGTAACAGGTTTCATGGAAATGTACATATATGTAGATAGTACATGAGAAAAATCTTCATTTTTATGACTAAGTGCGAGTTTGTTTTTGCATTAAATTGGGGACCCTGAACAATAGAGGACAATAAGGTCCCCGATTTACAGAGGGTCCCCGATTGACAACTGTGTACAAAACATATGGGTGGTCTTCCTCAGTTGCAGGCAAATACACACTTGTGTGTGTATGTGTGTATAGGGAAGGGGCGTAATCATACAAGTCGCCCTACGTCTTAAGTTTGATGGAGTGGAGTTCGGCCGCCACCATGAATTTTGTTTTCTGAGGCTTGTTTTCTAAGGTTACGTGAAGTGTTTCCATGGCTGAGAAAATAAGGGAAACCGTTCCATTCAAGCAAGGTTTAAGGAATAATCGGTCGATTTTAACCTTTTGCTAGCTGGGGGTTGGGGGTTTCAGGATTTTCCCAAAAAGATTGCTGCCGTGAATTAGATTTTTTTTTTACAAGGAGTTGGTGAGATTTGTTATCAGCATTCACAGGGCCACTGTACACTCTTTTCTTACTGTTTGATTTTATACAGTGACATGGACGAGTGGTCTGTTCGCTGATGTATTTGAATTCTTGTTTACGACAATTAATTGACAACGAATACGTGTAAACCTCATATAATATACATGTGCATCAACCCTAATTAGCACCCGCTTACCTGATTGAATAAAGAAAATTACCAACTATAATATGAGTAGAATGAATTTACTTGTTATGTACCTAGTGTACTTGCTACGTGTGGAACCCAAATGACCATTAATACAAGTATACAATTGTACATGTGACTCCATGTAGTAGGCTTATAATAAACAGAACCATCAATAACCCTCTATGATTTTACAAATGTTACACCCCTTTCCTGTAGTCCCCCAACCAACCTTTAATACTAAATCTAATATTCTTCGGTGATTTCTAACATGGGAGAATTATCTGTTCTTACGAACTGTTTCATTCCAAGGGTTTACTTAGCTAGAAAAACGGCCTGTATTGTGGTTCAACCGTCTTAATTCTAACATCATGAGGAAAGACATTTCTGGAACGCGAGTGTCGATCGCGCAACATTACCAAAAGAGGGCGCTATAACGAATTTACGCCGCTACAATTAGGTTGACGTAGCTTTTGATACACTGGTTTAGATACCAGCGTTTGTGCAGATCAGAACATCCTAGAAAGTTTGTGTGAGATTTGCTTAATTTTCAGGGTACAATCCTTAACTAGGAAGTCATCACTTGTCTCATGCACGGTCACGAAAGTGGGCGGGTAACGCTTGTCAACACATAAGTTGCCCGGTGGCCCATTAGGCTGGTGCCTCCCAACGAGCGGGAGTTTTAAAACTCTGTGTCCGGAGCTTGGCGACACAAGGGCTCGTTTGTGTATATTTGTGGGTTTTGTTTCTAATTCACTTAATAATTTAATGTATACCGGAGTATATAGAAGTATATAATAACCAAAAAAAGTGACTAATTAAGTGCAGAAAAAAAGGCACAGAAAATCATATGCTCTGTTTTCCCCAGCACAGAGGAGACAAGGCAGGTGGGACTGCATATTATCACCCACCGGACAATAGGGCGAACATAATGGGCCTGCGGACACAATGGGGCAGACATAATGGGCTGGCGGACAAAGTGGGGCGGACATGATGGGCCTGCGGACACAATGGGGCGGGCGCAATGAGCTATGCGGATATAATGGGCCATGCGGACATAATGGGCTGGAACAGACGTGCGTTGCTGATAGCCTTCATGTGATGCGACAGTGTTTTGTGCATTGCATACAGGAGTTGCGCAAGGCGACAGTAGTCAGTGCGTTGCTGATTGGCGCAAAGCAGTGCGATATTAGCTGTGTATTGCTAATAGCCTCTCCTCAAGACCACGCAAAGCAGTAGAGGTTGTAATAAAGCTTACCCAATACGAATTATCCCTAATCACTTGATCAATTAATTATTCGTTGAATGTCTGAATAAATCATATTGTTCTTGAGGTTACTGGCAATCTAATTGTCAGATGTCCTGTAGTTGTGTATTGTCTAATTGGCAGAGAGCATCACAATCATCATAATGGGCGGTATACTTCTACCAAAACAGATCTGCTCCCTTAGCCTTTGGGTCGCCTTTGAGTGATCTGTGGGCCGAGGACGAACCTGAATTTAGGTTAGAGTCGAGACCCCAACCGGTTTCAGGCTTGATGCTCAAACATAGGTTAGGCCCGGGAAAACAATATATTACACAGCCACAATATTATTATCACTCACACTTATATAGCGCCTTTTCCCCTGAGGCTCTGAGGCGTTTTACAATCAATTAAATGACTAAATATTTCAACAAGCATATAATTATTAAAGACAATGTGTTGTGCACAGACACAATCCAAACATCACACACATTGAATATGGCATTACATAAATTCACTTTAAAAACTACCACCTAAACAAAATACTTCTTAAAAAGATATGTTTTGAGATTCGTCTTAAAAGATTATACTGTGTGACGCAATCAAAGCTCCAGTGTTATGCCATTCCAAAGGATTAGGCCAACCTGTGAGAATGATCGAAATCCATATCGTTTTGATTTTGTTTTTTGGCACTGCACCACAAGCAACAGTAGATTTTCTTAATAACGGAAACTCCTGCCTGGTTGATATGTAGTTAACAGTATTTGAAAGTAATCAGGGACAGCACCATGCAACACATTGTTAACATAGTTAAGCAACTTATACTATCATTCTGTAAAGAACTGGCAACCAATGGAGATCTTTCAAAACTGGAGTTATGTGATCTCAACGTCCAATCATAGTAATTGATAGAGCTGCCCACTTCTGTACCTTCTGAAGCTTACTAACAACATTACAATTAACCCCGTACAATTATGAAAATGCATAATCCAATCTTGATATGACAGTAACCTGAACAAGTGAACTTACACGCCTGAACAGATAAATACTTCCGAATTCGACCAATATTACGAAGGTAAAACAGCAAAGTCTTGACCCTCTGTTAAATTAATAGGATTTGGCGATTTTCCATAGAAGGACCAGAATTCCAGAAAAACTCCAAAATTTCTCACACAAGATGTGGGCCTAAGCACAGTATCACCCATTGGAAGAATCAGAACACTACAAATGAGATCCATCTTTGAATCATTAAACTTCAACATGCTGCACCTTAGTTCCTGCTGCTTTTTTCAAGGAATCAACGCAATGTTTTAAGGCCCAAATGCAGACTCTTGTGGAACACCAAATTAAATCGGCTTTCCATCCGAAATACTATCGTCAATTTTAACAATTGTAGTCGATCACGTAAATGAGATGAAAACCATTTCGGTACACTCCCAATAATTCCAAAAACCTTACGAAGTCTTGGAAGCAAACTAGAGTGGTCTATGGTGTCGAAGGCGGATGAAAGGTCTAGCATAAGGGACATAACAACGGACCCCATGTCTAATGCACTAAATAAATCCGATTGAAATTTCATTAAGGCAGTTTCTGTGGAACATAATGGCCTGCATGCAGACTAATACATTTCACTTAAATCACAATTTTCATCCAGTTGATTTACCACAATTTTTTCAATAATCTTCGACAAGAAAGGCAAATTCGATACAGGGCAATAGCCATGTAATTGCTCAGAGTCAAGATCAGACTTCTTAAAAAGTTGGCAAATATGTGCTTCCTTTAGAGAAGCTGGAAAGTAAGCCTTTGATAAAGATGGACGGACAATCTTTGTGATATGAGAAACTATTTGACTGATACACTCTTTCACAAGCCAAGTTGGAAGCGGATCTACATCACAGGATTTATTATCAAATTTTGCAATAGCATTTCGGATATCGACACGTGTAACCTCTGAAAAATGGCACATTGGATTGCCTAAATCATAACTGTGTGGTGAATTATCAGTACCCAATCTCTGAAAATCACTACGAATTAACTCAAATGTGTCAACCAAAAAATTATCAAAAGCATCAGCAAGATTTTTGGAAGAATTATGACTGGGTAAAATGAAACCGAATTCCTCATTTGGAACAAAGCCTTCTAGTCACATCCACAGAATACAATACTAGATTTTATTTGGTTTCCAACGTAATTCACACACACACAAAAATTAAACACACTTTGGCTGATTTGCGGTGGCTTTGTCCCGTAAAGCTAGTAAAGGCACCTTTGAAAAAGTGGGTTTGTTGGTTGCCATGCATTTTTCTATGGTGCATCTTTCATTTTAGTGCAAATAGTGTAAACAAAACTCATATGCATATGTATGGCCATTTCTGCAGGACTCGTTAAGATTAAATCCCATATTTATTTTCCATGTTGGAGTTCATAATAATGGAATGTCCGCTGGGTAAATGCTTGCAACAAAACCGAAACCTTTTCCTCTAATGTTTCTGCACGATTTTAGGTTTCCTTCTGAATCAAAACTCACTGCATAGCAAAACAATACAAGGTTGTTCTTTAGGTTTCCCGGCAAATTTAATGGATTTGAAAGCCAAATTAATAAAAACTTTAACGATTACAATTTTCATTTATTTATTTATTTATTATGGTTTATTAAATTTGAATCACAGTGGTCAAAGGCCAAAAACAATTCAAATTTACATTACGATTAACAATTATATCAATTAAACTTTACATTAAAACATTATTTTAAAAATCAAAAACAAAAACCAAATATAAAAATAACAATATAAAAGTAAGAAGAAGAGAAAGAGATCCATACAGGGAGATCCCCCTGCACGCCAAACTCCAATAAAAGGGGGAGATTCAAAATGGCACCACCAAAACAACATTATAAATCGCATGAGCCAACAGGGTAACCAAGTGAGATTCAGAGTGCTCCTCGTGGAAATCTTTCCTGATAAAACTATTAGCCATAAAAACTACTGCATTACATTAAATTTCTGGCCAATGTTGGGATACTAGATTTTTCATAGCGATTTGTGCGACAAGTGGGAATCTGAAGAACTGAAATGGAACAAGATCTAAGCTGCCTGGAGTTGTTTTTGTGGGAGGGAGCATAGCCTAAATTTAATGGAATTGAGGATTTTGTTGCCAAATTTGCAGAGAAGCGTTTGACGTCTTTCTGCAAGATTTATCATGTTTAACTTGACTAACGCAGATGCTTAACTATCATAATGGTGACCAAGTATAATTCTATAGGCACGCTTCTGGACCTTTTCAATGGCATTAATATGATGACTATTAATAGAAGTATGCCAAACCGGACTACAATATTCTATTCGGTCTAATATAAGCATTAAAAACCGCTACCATATCCTCTACCGAAGCTTCTCTTTTTTTGTCAAATACATAGAGTGTACAGTATACGAGACGCCAATGGTCGCTTGTGCCCAATGGGGCAAGTTGCTTGATTTCCTCAGACAAAGCAGGATAATAAACCTAAAACATAATGACGTAATGCAGTGTTTATATTTCTCTTCATACATGATTTGGGAACTTCATGCATACACTCGGGCATGTCGGGAGACAAGCCCACTTTTGTACTGTTTTTTTTTTTCGTTCTTTCTTTCTTTGTTTCACGTTAGGTCGATACACACGCAATATAGTATACTGTAGCACCGGTGGGTTCCGCCGGTGGGGGCACCAGCTCGGACCCGCATGGAGCTAGTTGGCTGCCCCCGCTGGTATGTGAACGGCATGCAGCTTTCCTGCCTCGCGCCTGCGCAGTCCCCGTCCAGACACCTCGTGTCTGGGGCTTGTGTGTGTGAGACAACTTTTTGACTTCGTGAAAATAAACAGAGCAGTTTTGCCCGGAACGGCGATTTGCGCCTGACTGAGGGGTTTTTGTCAGCGTCAGAGCCCATAGGCGGGACACGCTACAATACGTTACACATAACGTGTACGCATGCGTTCCTGCAACATCCCCACCTTTCACCCACAATGCACCACGGTAAACACTGCATTGCGTCATTATGTTGTAGGTCTATTGGTGAGGATCTTGTCCAGCGTAGCTACTTGTCGTGTATGGAATGAAACAATCCATGTCAAACCTAGGTTGACCTCCAGGGGATCACAGTCCAGGTCGTTCAGGTATCCGCATATGATAAATATGGCAGACGTGTCTACAGATTGTATATGGTCAACATCACTAACATGATCAAGCAGATCTGGCTGATACCCGGCTCCTGGAGGATAGTAAATGGCTCCAACATAGAGATTGATTCCAGGTCGTTTGTGGTATTTTAGCTGAAACTTCACCCACAAACATTCAAAGTCACATGTATGGTCCGATAGAGGTTGTGCAGTCAGGTAGTCCTTGGTATATATTGCGACTCCTTCACCTCGTCTATCAGGACGATTCTTGCAAAACATCGTCAAATGAGAAATCTTAGCAGCATGAGAACTAGTTTCATTAAACCAGGTCTCTGTGACTACGGCAAAATCAGCCTTATGGGTGTCAAGAAGAAGTTCAAATTCCAATTTGTTGTTAAGGAACCTTGCATTAGTCAGGAGCATACGAGGTTGTAACTTTCTTTGTTTCTCAGCTATCGACTTGCTTGTTTCCTTCTGAGTACATCGCATAGGAATAGCGCATTGATATTGGTCACCACGCCTTGGTTTTAATCAAAGGCTGTTATCGCAGGGTGTTACTCTCACTGGTATTCGAGAAACCACAGTTGATGGTGAAAATCCATTACAATGCCGGTGTAAGGGTGGTGGGCAGCGGGAAAACCATACGACAATGCACATTTTTGGCCTCCTCTTCTCCCTCGATACTTATAAGTCCATTCAACCTGAGAGTCTGCACTAAAGAAGTCTCTACAGTGTAACTGCGAGAATTACGTAGAATGAGAAGTTGCAGTCTAGAATAAGATCGAACATGATTTGTTCCATTTGCATTACCTTTCTGCTGATGAACCATCAATAACGCATTTGACGGATTCTGTTGGTTGATGGTGCGTGGTCCTGGGTTTTCCAAGACATCCATGCAAATTGTTAAGTCCATTGGAGGATCAGCCGTAGATATTACGAGGCATGTTTGTCCATGTTTGGTCAGTTTACAAATTGGGACCTTAGAGTGATAATAACCAGGAAGTCTCCTGTGTCTCGGTGACCCCCCCCCAGGACGTGCTGGTAAATAGGAAAATTTATAGAAGATCATAAGATGTTTCCTGTGATGCCATGTTGAAGTTCTCTCAAATGTAGAGCATTGCAAAGGAACATGAAACATAGAAGTGTGATCACACCGCTATTTATCCTCATGGCAATATTACTCGATCATCAACACAGCATGATAAAAACACGCAGAAAGTACACTTAGAACACCCACCAAAACGACAAAATCCACACTTCAAAAACACTCAATAAACAGGGATACGACAATTCCAAGATTAAGAAGTGATGGCTTAAAACACACACGATAAAAACAGATTAAAAATACGAAGTGGAGAGCAAAAAGCTTACATATGGCAGCCGAGAACAGCGCCCTCGTGTATAGCTGTTTCTAATTGAAATTGGGAACAGCTAATGAGCCATTTATTGTCGAATGATTTTGAATGTAAGTTCAGACTACCATTCAATGAACTAGACTAGTAATATGATCGCACAGTTTGATGTGAAGCATGTGACTGTATATTGCACAATTCGGGGAACTTTAAAAACTGGTCCTTCAAATTGGTACTGAGCGATTGGGTGCTGGTGGGAGGCATTCAGCGTTCAGCTGCACAAATGGTCAGTCGAATGAGCAAGCATGTGTAAAGTGAGAGCAAAGATTCAAAGTATTTCATGTATTTATCCTGAAAAGTTATTCTTGGCTCTGTAATTCCACTCTGAAGGTTCATCTATCTCAGGGGATTGCGATTATCCTGGTTACCTGCTACTTGATTGATGGCTTCAAGCACCTCAGGCAAACATGTCAACTGAAAATAGACCGGGCCATATTTTTCAAACTTAAAAACTGAAACCGATCCAACTGCAAACGAAGTTGAACGACCGAAATCTAATATGGTGGGAACTGCAGAACAGAAGCAAATTCGCTCCTGATGAGCAGCAGCCTCGGATCGGGGAGGGGGGTCAAACCCCCCCTGCTCTGAGACCACAAAAACGTCGAAAAATAATATAAAAAATAACTAAAGTAAGTGTACTAATCCCATTGTAAACAATGAATGTATGCCGTGTATAATGTTTCTCTCTGTTTCCACTTGTCCGCAAAAAAAAAAAACATACAAAAATCTCCGGCCTGACCCAACGGCCCCAAAATTCCTGTACCTGACCCTGGAACATGAGTGAATGCATTTTACAAATTTGGCCAAAGAAAACCTTTAATACAAACAGAGTCATACTGGTACAAACACATTTGTGCATGAGAGGTACTTACCTCGTTCTCCCCCCCCCAAAAAAAAACCACCCAAAACGTAAATTGTGTGAGGAACAAGTTTCAAATTCTACCATGTACCAGAATCACTTTCCCGGGTTTCAATTTCAACAAAACGCCCATTATATAAATAAAACCATAGGCTTAAATTTGTGGCAATTCGTAGGAAATAAATTCCTCTTTGGAGTTAGGTCCAAATATCTCTCCGCACGACTGTGTGACAAAAACAGTCAAACGTTTAATACGAAGACAAGGTTTGGAAAATTGATCTTCATCGTCTCAGTCCGTACGGTTATTGATTCAAATCTACTCCCTCGCTGTTGAGGTTACACTTCAACGTAACTTGTCTCAGTGTTCACACTTCTCTCTTATGCGTTTCACATGCATGTTGAAGGTACGTTACCGGTACCGATGCAGTGACATGGGAGGCCTATATTGTGCAAATGGTGGTCAGCTAAACCTTTGATATGAAGATTTTACCCTAAAAAATCAACTAATCTTGGCATGGTTCTTCTTCAAACCAAATGAATATTAGAGTATGTATGATTAATCTATTCAACTGTATGTTAAGTTTTTTTTCCTTATTCCAGGACAACTTAATGTGACGGATAACAGCTATGAGACGCAATCACTGGCGTCGACTGAATGCCAAAGCCACGGCCAACATCTCTGCGAGTTGTGGGAGGTAGACAAGGCTTTTGCAGATAGCTGTTACGGAATACTGCCGGCAGATACCAGCCTGTGGTACGCCGTGCCAGACAGCCAGGCGGTTGTTAGTCTTGGCGGCGTCACCCAACACGGGCTACCTATGATTTCTCCCTCCCCCGCCGTCTGCTGCCCGGGGCCGCGGCGCGACCCTCAAGACCCCATAATAACAGCAGGCAAGTACACTCGCGAAGATTTGGCCGGGCAGGCGCGAGCCTGCTCCGACCTGGCCGCTCACCCCTGCGTGCTGCCCGAGCTGAAGGCTGCTTCCCGCAGAGGCTACCAAGACCCTGCACGAGATTGGCCCTTCTTTGCGATGCCTAACCGCGATGTCTGGTTACCCCTTCACGGATGTGGTGAGGGCTACACTGGCCCCCTCTGCACATTTCCTTTATTGTAGTGGAAATTATGTTGGCCCTGAGTGTTACGAGGGTACCGTGGTAAATACTCCGAGACCATATAGGAAATCTAACGTGATTTGTTGCCCAAACCTTTACTAGACCCGGTGTGAGCCGTAGGCCTAGGCCCGCCAAATACTTAGCACTTTATTCACAATATCATGTATCGGTAATGTTATTTAAATGACAGCGTGTTCGCTTAAAAAAAGTCCTGTCCTTTCTAGGGAGGTGCAGTTTTCAAAGAGCCAATTTGAGAAGAATTTGAATCCCCCGATCCAAAACGTACACAGGCCACACTTTCTTTCTTCGTAATCTGAAAAGACTCGTGTAAAACGTGTCTAGGTGTCCTGAACGACACTGTTGAACTTAATTCTCAACATCAAGCTAAAAAACGTTTTCTGAATGTCAAATGTAGCAGATCTGGAAAACTCACACATGAACGTAGCTTGTGACGGCCTGCAGGTCGTTTTACAGGCTGCCTCGATGTAAATGTCTCGATAACGCTTTTTAGTATGAGTACAGTCCGAAACGGTGTTAATACACAGAGAAATAAGAAAAAACAAATTGAATCGTAGAAATAAAATGCAGACTCAATGTTTTTGTTGGACAAAATACAGCAGACGTTGATAGATTCAACTACCAAGAAGCTGACATTTACTCTTTTTTGCAAGTAGGGATTTTATATTGCACAAAACATTAATGGTACACTTTATGTTATCCCATGCAAAGCACCATATTGCTATACGTCATTAAAGTCGTGCGCAATCTCATACATGTAATCGCTCAGGCTACCGTTGAATAGTGCGAGGTTGTGAATTATATTTGTGAAAGAGTTGCGTGTTTTAAACTGATTATTATATCTCAACTTGTGCCTTTACTTTTGTCATCTGACCTTTTCTTTTGTAGTTAAATGTTGGGTAAAGCAGTACTAGCGAACATCAGTGTCGAGAGATATTCGTGCATGTTGGATTTATTTTAAATACCCGATAAATTGTTGGTATCGCTGTTTGGTATCTCTGTCAGTGAGGTGTCCCGGAACATTAAGCGTTTCGTAGATAAGACCAGGTTTACGTTACCTACGTATACTGTTCTGTATGAATTTAAAACGTGTTGCCTTTTTAACATTTTTTAAATCATCAATTCGTTAAATTCATCACTTTCTTTTTGGGTCTTGAATTGTCTTTTTAAGCAATTTAAACTTGTTATTGTCTTAAAACGTATTCATTTCGGATCAAAGCCAATTTTACATTAGTATTATCAGCATTAAAATCAAACGATTAATTCAAATAGCTCTTCGTTCTTATCATTACCCATTTATTAAACTAAAAGGCTGCCACGTGTTTCTTCTGGTTTGAAGTTTGGGGGGTAGTCAGCATTGTGAACAACAAAGAACAAACAAAGCAATTATTTCACCAATTATGCTATCGTTTTATAATCAGGTTTAGAATAAACATGATTTGCCCAGTTCTTTAATTTCACTGTTCATCTTAGCAAATTTCTCACTGCTCTGCTTTTTGCTTTTTTCTGCACACAATGCTGAAACGCCGAAGCAATCGCACGTAGAAACGTATACACGCATATAAACTAGTGACTGTCGGTAGAATTCTTTAAACCCGCGTAGGGCCTACGTGAAGGTTCCATTTTATGTGAAAAGCTCCTGAAGTATGTCCGGGCCACTGCTCTAAGGAGCAGACACCGAAAGCACACGTCAGCTGAAGAATATTTATCAAGCCTCAGGGAACTGAAACACAGATTTTTAATGCAGTCAAACATTATACAAATATAACGTGGTTTGAGGCTTGACAGTCGACGTTAGTTCCCTGAGGTATTTGGAATTGACAAACTAGTTCCTGCGGGGCAAAACCGAGGGAACTAGTTTATCAACTCCCAAGGGCAGCTGACATCGACTCTCCAACCGAATAAACCATGTTTGTTTTACTATTCCTCTCACAAACTTAATTTAATAACTGTTGAAAATAAAACACCATCATGAAAGAAAAGACAGTCCAATCCTTTTCCGACACAGTAATTTTTTTTAGCGTTTCCACCGCATTTGGGGCAACCTTCTTAGTGGAGGAGGCATCCTTATTGTCCAGAATATTTTCCAGTTCGGCATCGCTGAGCTGAGGAAAACGCCTGATTGTCTTTAAGTGAGCCGCCATCTTCTCGTATGCGCTGCATACCGTTGCTTGGCCGGCACCACCACGAGTGCACAGAACACCCGGGCGACAGTTCCTGGATTTTCTGGTACAAACTGCCTATGCGTTTTTACTCCTTGCGTGAACGATCACGAATGCGCTTGACAAAAAAAACCCCAAAAACAAAAACAAAAAATAGCAGCTGGCGCGTGACCGTGGATACACCAATGAGAGTTCAGCTATCCGTAATCAGAATCACGTTATTAGGAACAGCCTCTAGACAAATCTCCCCAGTGTTTCTACTGCAATATCTTTTTATGATTAATTTTCAATATAGCCATGGAGAAAGGAAGACATGTTGCGTCATTATGCAGGTGTCTCTTACGGTCGTTATTCTTGACGCAGGAAAATTACGGAAATCAACTGATGGCTGGTACATGCTCTGTCGCAATAGATTACTACTGTGTGACATGGAAATACCGAGTGAAAAAACCTACATCGTTGCCATAGTAATGCTAACCACTAATAACCTTACCCCCCCCCAAAAAAACATAAATAAGAACAAGGTGCTTCATTAGAACGAGTACGAAACTTATTGAATTCAGGGCCTTGCGTGTGCTGCCGCAGCGTCGGGTCGTAAGCCGTGTGCTTTGTGTAGGATGTTGCATGAATGAATAAGGCTGTAGGCCTCGCCTGATCGTTACCCCGCGCGCTATTCAAAATTACCACTAGAAGACAGAGGCAGTAGCGTATGCAGCTTTTGGAGGGAGGGGGCAAATTAAAACGCAAATTGCTCTTTTGGGCTCATTCAGGGGAGAAAAAATATAGCCTATTTATATGTTAAATATACATCAGTTTCTTTCCTGCTCACCTAAGAAGTAGTCTAAGTTAAAAAAAAATACCCAATAAAATCTTGGTTTTTTTTCTTTTTAAGTGGGGGTGGACATGCACCCCCATTTTCCTCTGCATAAGCCACTGGACATAGGCCTTGATTGTTTGGTTTTATTTCCACACGGGGTGGGGGGTGAGGGAACGTAGGCCATGCCAATGAAAGACGAATTGTCTTTTGGACCATTTTATTTCACTTCCTCCCCAAATCTTCAAAAAAGCCGCCAAGTTACGCCTTACCCTTAATTTACTTAATATCCACTCCCTCCATTGGGGGAAAAAACATTTTGTCCTCCCGAAAATTTGGTTTTGGACCGCCCTTTAACAAAATTAGAAGCCATTTTAGACAACCACTACGGACGAGGAAGCAGAGAGGTCTCAGTGTCTTAGTTACTATAGAGACGACATGTAATGCAATAAACCAGATTGCTTGTAATGCATGCATGATCCCCGCGTATTCTGTAGCTACCGCTGGGGCCGACGACCGACGGGCTGTTAACTATGTAGGGGTAGATGTTACATCTGACAAGGGAAATTGCTGCCTCAAGCGCGGTGATGAAAGTATTCGAAGCACCAGTAATAATTACGCTGATTACGATGACGGAACGTGAACCATTGAATATCAGGAGCGGAACGTCACATTCAAAGCGAAATTCCACAATTTCGGTGGCATTTGAGAAAAAAAAAGACAAATTCCAGGGCTCCCTTAGAAAACAGTTTTCAAACACCAGCCGCACAACCCGACCTACGTAAACCGAAAGGGGACTAGAGATATCTTTACTGCGGGGTTCATGTCAACTTTGCACACCATAGATCTGAGTGATATTTGTTAGTCCAGTCTGATCAGGCAGCATCCAGCATGCACTATAAACAAGGAACCAAATGTTCAACTTCTTTTAGAATGAACGACCCTTGCTCTTTACTATTATTCACCAGCTTGACACTTTTCAATGCTCTAAGCATGATTGTTTAAGGGAGAATTCTTGACTTTGTTCCAGCAAGAAAGTGCTGAGTAAAGTGTTAGCAGTGAATGTTTGGCAATCAAAAATTGAAGTACCATATAGCTGTTTACCTGTTGAATACCTGCTGCCAACAACATTGTATCCAAACTTTAATTGGTAGCAGCCATGGCTAGCACAACCTACTGTCGTGATTGTTATCAACAGCTCTAAGAACTGGAGAAAAGCGTTGGTGCGATGACTAGGGCTGGGTGATTGGGCGGAAAATCCTTCAATTTTAGTTTCATTAGATTGGAATTGATCGTAATAAAGAAGAATATAAAACTTGCAGTTTGTTTTCAAAGATAAAAATCGAGTTACTGAAAGGTTTTTGTGTTGCAATTATTGAATTTCGTTGGGGGGTGTCTGTTTTGCATGTTTGTGTATTTGTCTCCGAAACTTCTAAGAGAATAAAAAGGACGTAAATATTCACCGGAGTCCAAGATCTTTGAAAGAATATTCACAACTTTCAACAGTTTCATCATCATATGGCTTAATATAAAGGTCAAGTGATTCTACATGTACACCTGAAGTAAAGATCTATTAACACTGAGCTTACTTCGGTCATAAATGAGAAGTTTTTTCATGGTCGATTAATGTTTATTATTTGATACCTGATCACGTCGTCTTAGGATCGACGCAAAAAATCTTGCAATCTATATTTATTCTATCATTAAAGGACAAATCAGATGATATTTCTCACGATTGACCTTGTAATAATTTTCTTTCAATGAAATTCTTTATTGATACATACAAATTTTCAGTAAATTTCGTCACACGCACCAACTGAAGATGTACTTCCAAAATGTTTCATCCAACTTCTAGACGGCAGCTATTTGTGACGTCACCGGTGCCAATTTTAACAGTACTTTCATACTGGGAGCTAAAATTGTTGAAAGCAAGTTCATATCTTTCATGAATTTCTAATAACAATGCACTTCTGCTTTGGCTAAAAGAAAGTGTTGGATGCTTATGTACATAATTTAAACGAGGACGTAGATTTTATTCTGCAAAAAATATAGATAGGTATTCTAAAATTTGATTTAATATGTGTTTTGGACGTTTACGTATAATGTTCAATTATTGCTCGTTATTTGATGTCTGATCAACTTCTATCAACTCCATATCATGAACTGATAAGAGAATGGAGCTCATAGTTTGGAATCTAACAGACCGTGAGTTGGGCAATTGTTGTATCCGAAGTTGCCAGTCGTCTGACCATCGATTTTGGAATGAATCAAGGGTCAAATATTAGGTAAATTTTAAATGCCTTAAACCCTTAAATCAATACGTCGGTCAACATATTCAAGAGTTCAGAGTATTACCTTGAAATCTCGTGACCACATAAATCTTGATGTGGAGAAATGTGTGTATTCGTGACGTCACTATGACGTCATCAGGCATCAAATTACAAGTTACTGAAAGTTAAAATCAGAAAGAAAATTTTTAACCATTGTTTGGAAATTGAATGAGGCGTTGCATTCAAGATTTGGAATAACATTATGCACAACAATCCAATTAAAACGCTTGCCAGAAATAGAAAATTGCGGGGGAGAGGGGATCCCTTCCATGATCATTAATTTCTGTTTTACTACGGTCATGGATTTCGGTGAGATAGTGATAGCAAATCAGCATTAGGATTTAAAGCCCACTCATCAAACTAATCATCACTCATCATATTAAATCACATTCATTTTTCAGCCCAATGACTGCTGTCCTTTTAAAATTTCTAAATTCTTCCCGGCAGCTGCAAAAAAGAGTTTTATTATTTAAAAGATTATTGTATATCATATGT
>NW_019091455.1:18951-34696 GCF_001949145.1 Acanthaster planci
AGCAGACATTCGTTGAAGATGGATGTTGTTCCTGTGATAGTGCTGTGTTTGACCGCTAGTACGCCGTGTGGAGACTCTCACGAGAACCACTCCTGTGCCCCTAGACTCACAACAGACCGGCTGCATCGTAATTTCTATGGCATCACCGATCGGAACTTGACGGGACACGGATACCGCCTCATGGAGGGGACTTCAAGGGTTCGGTGCGTCCGTGAGTGCCATTCAGATCCCCGTTGCTTCTCGGTCAACTTTTCGGACGAGACGGTGCCCAGTCTTTGTGAGTTGAACGTAGCTACTGCGACCTGTGCCCCTCACCACCTGGTTGATTGGAGTGGTGTCTTCTACTACGGGCCAGAAAAGGTGATGACAAAAGCAAAATCGTTCACGGTTGAAAACAGAATTTGAAAATAAAGGCCCACACAAAGCGAGTCGTTTTGCTTTCACGTTTCAAACACTCATTGTTCTTTACTTTTTGCTAGAAATGAACTCAGATGAAACCACTCTTGTAAGGACAGATCAAAAATGTCTTTATAATTAATACGGAAATTGCAGATGCGACACTGAGTTATTACAACGTCAAGCACAATGAGGAACATTCTTAACAATTAGTACATCGTTTCAGACGTTCTTAACAAGGATGTTCCCTCTGATTTTTCGTTTGACACGCTAATATTTTCTGTTTCATGTTCGGTGACATATACAGATTTTCTTTCAAAGTAAAATACTCCTTTCATTTCACTTGTATTTTGAATGACTTGCTCACGTTACATGCTTCTTCAGTTTTATTTCACCATTTTCTATTCACGTTTACTTATTTATATTTATACGTTAATTTTAAGGTATAAATAATTTTTATCATTTTTTCTGTGGGTTTTTCTTTTAACTTTTGCATTTAGCCGATTCACTTTTGGTGTAACCTCCGCTTTTAACTTTTCCTCTGTTAGTAACCTAAATATTATGTATAAATATATAAGATAGTCTCCCTATTGATCGAAACGCGTCACGTGACTGTGTATTAGCATTTGATAATCCCCGCTGCAATTTGATTATGCCCGTTGCTAACGTAAAAACGCGCTGGCACTTGGATACGAGACAGTTTGATCCATTAATATTAGTCAAGAGTCTGTGTGTATCACGGCACGTAGAACTCTCCACGTGCGCCCAAAGTCCATATAAGGAGATTCTTCTGGAATACTTGCACAAGGAATATCCCACTAAACTGAAAGAGATGTGTTTGGGATAGATTTGTCACAAGGCTCCAAAGCGTCAGTGAAACTTTTTGCTTTCCCGAGGATGGACAGTAGGAGAGAGGGGCGTTGCTGAAGTCGGACAGCCGTTACGTCCGCGCCCGTTGGAATTAAAGAATCACCGCTTTTTCTTTGTTTCTCCCAAACTGAATTAACAACAATTAAATTGAAATTAAATAAACCTTCGAAAACAACAATAAAAACAATTCACGTCGTTGAATACTTTTGAAATCACACGCTTTTGGTTCACAAAAGTTTACAAGAGAAAGCCATGTGTCTGCATAATGCATAAGACATCAGTACTTCACAGCAGAGCTAACACAACTTCATAGACAACTAAATATGTTCATAGACTGCTAATACATGTAGTACAGACTTACAGCGTCCCGACACGAAGTAATAATAACGCTGCTTTCCATGCAGCGCTAATGAAATTGGTACCGATGTGGAAAAGAGCCAATGATGCGGAGTAAATAGTGAGCAAGGTAACATTTGGTCCAGATCAGCCCTGCCTCTTCGCTCTAAAGGTTAAAGAATGAAAACTCCACTTTCCAGAAGAGTTTGTCCCATGTTGGACCGCTTCAAAAGACTGAAAAACCACTCCAAAGGAGTGCAAATCGCTCCCAAAGAGAATCCACATTATAAAGGAACAACTCGACATATATTCATAAAAAATGGAGGAAATTTACTGTTTGGAGAAGTTTTGATAAGAAAATTATTCTTTTGGAGAGCGAGCTTGTTGTTCTTCTGCATTTAGAGAGCACAAATGCGTCAATAGTCAGTTTAATATGATTCCATCTGTATTTTCTTTTGCAGCTAGAAGTCATAGAGAGACTCTGTTCAGTTGTGGAAGATGGGAAAGGTAAGCCTTTAGTACCTTGGCAGTAGAAAATCAGCAGGGCTGGGACTTTCGATACCGCCCGTGACCTTAAAAGAAATGGATAAAGAAGACAGGAAAATCATAGAAGATTTAGTACTTTAGTATATCATCAAACTGCTGAGCCCCTAAAGGGACATGCGTTGAAAACAAACTTGGAATACAAAAATAATTTCAGTTTGTATTTCTTGTGCTCAAAATCATTTTGCGCGCTAGAAATAATTTTTTTCGTTTGCTCGAAATCATTTCGTACGCTCGAAATAAACTACGTCTACCAGTAAGCGAACAGGATTCACTCGAGGGGGGGGGGTTGAATAGGGCAGGCAGCCAATTTTCCTTCAAAAGAGGACATGTCTGGCAGTTGACACGTAAATGCGTACTTAATTCATTAACTAAATGAACTTACTTTCGTTTTGGTCCCCAAAGCGGGAAACTCCATTTTCAAGATATCTGTTTGTGTAACATGTTTGCCCATCCACAAAGCGATTTAGTTTTTTTTATTAATTTAGCTAAGATTCTTCTGTCTTAACCAAGCCCTAGGGTATAAGCTGCCAGACCTCCCCACATTCCATCAATGAACTCTAGAAATATTTTTTTCTAGCTCACAAATTGATTTCGAGCAAACGAAATAAATTATTTCGAACAAACAAAACGATTTTGACCGAACGAAATGATTTTGAGCACACGAAATAAGTTATTACGAGCGCATGAAATGATTTCGAGTGCACGAAATGATTTCGTGCCCACGAAATACAAACTGAAATTATTTTTGTATTCTGAGTTTGTTTTCAACGTATGTCCCTTTAGGGGCTCCCTATTAGGGGCTCCGTAATGATGAGCCATTTATAGTCGAATGATTTTGAATGTAAGTTCAGACAACCATTCAATGAATTAGACTAGTAATATGATCGCACAGTTTGATGTGAAGCATGTGATTGAACATTGCACAATTCGCGTAGCTTTAAAAACTGGTCCTTCAAATTGGTAGTGGGCGATTGGGTGCTGGTGGGAGGCATTCAGCGTTCAGCTGCACAAATTGGTCAGTCGAATGAGCAAGCATGTGTAAAGTGAGAGCAAAGATTCAAAGTATTTCATGTATGTAGTCTGAAGAGTTATTCTTGGCTCTTCGATTCCAAGGATCATCTATCTCAGGTGATTATAATTATTGTGGTTACCTGCTACTTGACTGATGGATTCAAGCACCACAGGCAAACGTGTCACTGATGTGAAAATAGACCGGGCCACAGTTTTTAAACTTAAAAAACAGAAACCTGTCCAAAATCTAACATGGCGGGAACTGCAGCAGGAAAGCAAATTTGCTTGAAAGGTTGGAAGGCTTCTGAGCAGCGGGCGCGGATCAGGGGGGGGCGGGGAGTCGAACCCCCCTTCTCTGAGACCACCAAAAAGGACAAAATGGGAAAATAATTACAAAATAACTAAAATTAAGTTTACTAATACCACTGTAAACAATGTATGTCTAGTACTTTGTTTCTCTTTGTTCCCACTTTTCCGCAAAAATCAAACATTAAAAAATATCTGCAGCCTGATCCCCCTCCCCAAAAAATATTTATACGCTGTTTTAACTGCTTTGTCCCCCCCAAAAACGATTAATGCAAACCACGGTCAAACTCACTGTACACATACTTCTGTCGATGTGAGGTATTTTCCCTGTCCTCTTTGCAGAAACACAATAAAAAAAACATAACTGTGTAAAAAGCAAGTTCAAATGCATATTGTGAACCAGAATCACTTTCCCGGGTTTCAATTTCAGCAAAACGTCCCCCATATTAATAAGAGAAAAACAAAAACTTGTGGAAATTCGTCGGAAATTCCTCTTAGGAGTTAGGTCCAAATATCTGTCCACACGACTGTGTGACAAACACAGTCAAACGTTTAATACGAAGACAAGATTTGGAAAATTGATCTTCATCGTCTCTCCTCCGTACGATTATTGATTCAAATCTACTCCCTCGCTGTTGAATATCTGTGAGGTTAAATTTTAACTTTACTTGTCTCAGTTTTCAAACTTCTCTCTTCTTCTCACATGCATGTTGGAGGGACATTACCAGTGCAGCGACATTGTGCAAACGCTGGTCAGCTAAACCTTGAGGTGTTTAAAATCATCCATATGAAGATTTTACCATAAAAATCAACTAAATACAGCATGGCTCTTATTCAAAACTAAATGCGGGTAAATTCATTTAAAGCATATAGGACTAATCCATACAACTGTATGTGTCAAGTATTTTGTCTTCTTCCAGGACAACTTGTTCTGACGGATTGCATGTATGAGGCGCAATCATTGGCGTCGACTGAATGCCAAAGCCACGGCCAACATCTCTGCGAGTTGTGGGAGGTAGACAATGCTTGTGCAGATAGCTGTTACGGAATACTGCCGGCAGATACCAGCCTGTGGTACGCCGTGCCAGACAGCCAGGCGGTTGTTAGTCTTAGCGGCGTCACCCAACACGGGCTACCTATGATTTCTCCCTCCCCCGCCGTCTGCTGCCCGGGGCCGCGGCGCGACCCTCAAGACCCCATAATAACAGCAGGCAAGTACACTCGCGAGGATTTGGCCGGGCAGGCGCGAGCCTGCTCCGACCTGGCCGCTCACCCCTGCATGCTGCCCGAGCTGAAGGCTGCTTCCCGCAGAGGCTACCAAGACCCTTTATACGGTTGGCCCTTCTTTGCGATACCTAACCGCGATATCTGGGTGCCCCCTCACGGATGTGGTGAAAGCTACACTGGCCCCCTCTGCATAACTGACACTTGTGGTGGAAAATATGTTGGCCCTGAGTGTTACGAGGGTACCGTGGTAAATACTCCGAGACCACATGAGAAATCTAACGTGATTTGTTGCCCAAACCTGTACTAGACCCCGTGCAACCCGTAGGCCTGCTTTATTGACAATATTTCAATCGGCAATGTAATCAAAATTGAAAGCGCGATCGTTTTTTTTTTAAAAACAGTCCTTTGTAGGGAGATGAGCTTTTCACAGAGCCATTTGAGAAAGAAATTACATCCCCCGGATCCCAAACGTAAACAGCTAGGCCACACTTTCCTCGAGTTCTGAAAGGACTCGTGTAAAACGTTTATGAGTGTCCAACACTGTTGAACTTCATTCTCAACATCAAGCTAACGAATGTCATTATGTAGCTGATCAGCAAAACTTACACACGAACGTAGCTTGTGACGGTCTGCAGGTTGTTACGTTTTACAGGCTGCATCGATAGAAATGTCTCAATGTTGCAATTTAGTATGAGTTCAGTCCGAAATGGTCTTAATACACAGAGGACTAGCAATGTGTAAATTGAATAGTGGAAATAAAATTCAGTCTCAATAATGTTTTTGTCGGAGAAAATGCAACGAACGTTAACAGATTTAATTACTCATAAACTGATATCACTATTTTTGTGAATAGGGATTTTACATCGCACAAAATAATAATGGTACTCCTTATGGTGTCCCACGCATTATGGTATCCCATCCGACATTTTCTTTTATAGTTAAATGTTGGGGAAATCAGTTCTGGCGAGCATGGGAAGAGAATGATATTCCTGCATGTTGTGGATATTTCTTTTAAATACCCGAATTGTTGGTGTCTCTCTGTCAGTAAAGTGTCCCGGAACATTAATAGCGTTAATCGTAGATAAAACACGGTTTACATTAGGTTATTCTGTTCTTTTGGTCTTAAAAAGGGTGTTGCCTTTTAAAAAAAATTTAAAATCATAAATTAATTGATCTCATCGCCTTCTTTCTGGGCTCTTACTTTTTAAGCAATTTAAATTTATATTGCCTTAAATGTATTCATTTTGGATTCTATATAAGCATTAAAAGTATACATGTTAGCATTAAAAACAAACAATAAATTATCAATAGCTGTTGTCATTACTTATTTATTGAACTAAAAGGCGGCCACTTGTTTTTCGTATTCAAAGTTGGGCGAAGTCAGCATTGTGAAAAACAAAAAAGAAACAAAGAATTTATTTCACCAATTATGATATCGTTTAACAGTCACTTTTGGAATAAATATCACTATTTATCTTAGCACATTTCCGTATACTCTATGCATATTTAGTAATAATAAACATGTTTGATAAGCTGACAATACATACAATGGCTTCAAGTGTCAGCTGAACAATGCTTGCCGTGATGTATGAAAAATCAAAATGGTACCACCACAGGCAGTCCTTCTAATTACCTGCACAACATTGCATCCAACCCTACATGAAAATGACCCTGGATGGCACTGAAGAACTGTCACGGCAACGGAAACCCTAATATGGGGACCTAATTATTTGACTGCAACTTGGGCGAGGACGAGAAAGCTGACATCTTTCGGTATAAATTATACAGATGGGCCATGCACGTGTAGGCCAGACTAAATCAAGTCGGCCACGGGTCCCCCTTTATCACAAGCCTCATTGCATAATGATTGGTCTGGTTGATGGGGGCGATTTAGGATAAAGTGCTCGCTACCAATACGTTCCGATGGAGAGGCCAATTTTGGAGTTTGCTGTCGACAAAAGTACGGCCGCTTAGTCGTGATTTGCATTGAAGCGTGTTTCAGAAGACCACTTTGAGAAACTCAGATATTCCATGCAATAGAGAGAAAAAGGATTAATTGAATCTGCGACTTGAAACACATCTACGAATCTTCTTCCATAACCAACACCAGGAATAATTCATACAAAACAACTTGGTGTCATGCGTTCTATCCTTTTACTAGCGATGGGTTCTTACTAACAACACAATTATATTACACCTCAGCTAGTGATGGATATTGTCATGCGCAGTTGAGTAGATTTGTGTAGTATACAAATTACAAACGTTTCCTTATTATTGTTATCAACAACCCAGTGTCTGGCACTCGTAACGTCTTCATTGCACCGCGGTAATTACTCTCTGGTCATAACCATCGTCAAATTTCAGTATCACACTACCGTGATCATACATTGAGGTTCGGTTCATCAGACGCCTAAGAACTCTTTGTATACGGGGACCGAGTAGTACCGGGGGGAAGGCAGCAGTGAAGCAGGCATGCAGTGTTTGTCTCCAGCTGGAGGCCGGTTTTATTGCTATGTCGCCCAACTGCAGCATAGGCCTAGGCCTGCACCCATTTGGGCTAGCTTTAATTGGACATTTCTAAACAATATTCTTAAACTACACGCATTAGCGGATAAGTTGATAAAATAACAAGTGCATATCATTGATGTGTTCTTCCAAAAAATAACGATGGGAAAAAGACGATGAAAAATTGATGTGCTCACCTTAGGAGGGTTATATGCAGTCAGTGAGGAGCCGGCCCAAGTCAACGAACTCTCACTAAATACAGAGGGCGCCACCGTTCACTGCTCGGTGGAGAGATTACAAAGTCAAAACGTCTTAATACGTGTAACATTATGGGGACAACTCTAAATCTTAACAACAGTTGTAGCTTGAGAGAATATCAATAATGACTCCTCAAATAAATATGCTTAATTTTTTCGGAGGGGGGGCCAACCACTTTTTCCAGGGAGGACAATTCCGGGTAAGGAAGCATGCGCATTGGCTAAACAAGTAATGGCTGTAGGGGCTCAATTTATTTATTTGTTTGTTGGTTGGTTTGTTGGTTGGTTTGTTTGTTGGTTGGTTTGTTGGTTGGTTGGTTGGTTGGTTGGTTGGTTGGTTGGTTGGTTGGTTGGTTGGTTGGTTGGTTGGTTGGTTGGTTGGTTGGTTGGTTGGTTGGTTGCCAATCAAATTTTCATTTCTTATTCTTCTCCCTTTTTTCTCACTGCTTTGCTCTTTGCTTTTTTCTGCACATAATGCTGAAACGCCAAAGCAATTGCACGTACAAACGCATACATGGATGTAAACTAGTGACTGTCGGTAGAATTCTTTGAACTGGTGTACCTGAAGGATCCATCTTATGTGAAAAGCAAGTGGCCGGGCCACTGCTCCCGAAAGCTGACACCGAAAGCACATGTCAGCTGAAGAATACTTGGAACTTCTTGGAACTTAAACACAGATTTTTAATAAAGTCAAAAATTATACAAATATAACGTGATTTCTGGTTGGCCAGTCGACGTTGGTTCCCCGAGGTATTTGGAGTTGACAAATTAGTTCCAGCGAGGCGAAACGTAAACCGAGGGAACTAGTTTAATAGTCAACTCCCAATACCGAGCGGAGCTAACATCGACCGAAATAAACCATCAATGATTGGCGTAACATTGTTACCGGTACACGCTGCACTAACAATGGGTAAAGTGTGACCACAAATCATAAATATGTCTTTGCCTAAGTGATCTTCACAATCACAAATGCCCTCTTTCGCTGGCAGGCAAGCGGCTGCAGTTTCCTTCACCCTGCTCGCTTGGGGTTGAGCGGTCTCATCTGAGTCCTTATTCTGTACATCTTGCACAACTAAACTAGCACCTTTCTTGCTAGGCGTGCGTGCGCTATTACTTTGGCGATCGCGACCTTGACAGTTGCGTGCATTATGTCCATATTTGCCGCATTGGAAACATCTACGTTCCGCTCTAAGTTGTTCTATTCGTTCCTTGCCCAAGTTGGCACGTTGTGCAGTGCCTGAGTTTGCTACGCTTGGTGGCCTACTCCTCCTATAATCTCTACCACTACTACTAAGCTTACAGTTGAAGTGATAACGATCATTGTGCGCTTCTGCACAGCGATCTGCCAATGCTACAAGTTCCTTTAAACTCGTTGTCTTCCTCTCCTTAAGGAATAGAGCCATCTCCTTGCTACAAACCTTCATAGTCTGTTCCCGCACAATAATTTCGAACAAAGCTTCATACGTCCTAGCTACACCTCCAATTTCGATCCATCGTGTCAGATACCCTGAAATTCTATCTACAAACTGGGTATATGTCTCAGCAAAGTCTGGTACGGCAGATCTAAACTTGATCCTAAATCCTTCCTCACTCAAAAGGTACCTATTCAACAGTGCTTTCTTCACAGCGTCATAATCTCTAGCTGCAGCACCAGGCATACGTGCGTACACCTCCAAGGCCCTACCTGTGAGTAACGCACTAAGTGAGGTTGCGCAGTCTTCTTTTGGCCACTTGATCGACGTCGCAAATCTCTCAAAACGTTTCAAATATGCGTCTAGCTCATCTTTTCCATCGTTAAATGCCGGCAGTTTGGGAAGCTTCGCTTGCAGCGTGAGTTCAGTCGCTAACGGTGGTTTGACTTGGGTCTTAGCGTTCATTAGTTCTTGTTTTTTGAGCTCAAATTCTCGCAATAAATTTCTCATGTGCCCTTCGGTTGGCGCGTTCTTCCTTCTCGCGTGCTGCAAGTTCCAATTCATACTCGCGTCTGACACCCTAGCGCTCTTTAGCAAAAGCTATAAGTGACTCTCCTGCGAGACCTAGTTCCTTTCCTAATTCAAGGAAATCTTAAAAACTCTGAGCTTTATCCATGTCTACGCAATGGGCTAGCAACAGCAAAACCACAAATGCAAAACCGGCTAACGACCTTACGCGCATGGGCCTCAATTATCTACACCACAGTAGTTACAAAAATGGAACAATCCAACCAGACTCAACCGAAAACGCTTGCTCACCTACGTCCAGAAAAAAGACCTATGCATCGTAATTGTACAGAGGAAATTCATCCTTCAAGGCTACCTCATCAATGCTCATAAAAAATCAACCTCTCCTCTCAGTATGAATGCAGTATCAATGATAAAGCAGCAGTCATATGCAATCATTAAATGTACCAATGGAATAAAGATGTACAATGCAAGGATTAAATACACATTCAACTTTGAATTAATACACCTAAAAAATGTCAGGAGTGGTTCAGGTTAAGAATCCCTTACTGTGAGGTTCATTCCACCTGCAGGGCGTTTAAATTCCCGGACGGGCCCCCATTGTCACAAACCGGGTCCAAAATATATAGATTGATCACTTTTTCCATATCTCCACTCACTGACAACAAAGCCACAAAAAAAGAAACTTTCAGGAACTGGTGGTAATCTATACAACAAAAAGTAAAAAAGAAATTTATTATTATTTACAATCTCCAAAAAATCCTTGATAGAGCTTGTGAGTTTTTCAAGAGTTTACCCCAAACTAAAAATACATTAATCACATCATTACAAATTCATTATATTACTATCCCCCACGTGGGTACTCATGCATGTCCTCCAGCGTGTCGTCGCTCCACCAGCTGAACGCTCTGGGGATCTCCGCCGATTTGACATGGTAATGTGGTCGCAAGTCCCACTTTCTAGGTCCTCCGTTCCCTCCTGGTTCTCTTTGGGGTAACAGGACAGCCTCTCCCTCAAAGAGGAAGATTCTACGACTAAAGCTCCAGTAAAGGGAGTCCTGTGGAATTTAGAATTATAACGTATAAGGCTATTGCCGTATTTACAATAAAGCTCCAAAATATGCAGAGATAATACCCAAAATCAATGGGTTTTCTACACAACACTGTGTCGCGTTAAATCTACAAAGGTTGGGCTATGCATGTGCACACAATAGTCACTATGAATAATGCAAGCCGCATGAGCGTTGCCGTTGTGCAAACATGAATTCAAGCAGTGTGCACGGGATGTCCACACGAACACTGACTATTTCTTATAAGAGGTAATCTTGACATTTCGAATTTATCTTGAATACAATGATTAAAGCAAAATGACTGAAAATTATACAAAATAGCTTTCTACAACAAAATACTCAATTTACAGTTTTAAGACGAGCAAACAGTCTAAAAGTCTGACTCCCTGGCTTGAAACAACGATCGGTTTCCGTACATTAACTTCTCAACCCTGGATTTAGCTTTCTAAGAAGTGGATTTCACTTCTTAAGCACTTAAGTTAAGCTAACGCTTTCCAATGAAGAAAATATATGATTTGAGCTATCGCCACAAACTATCTGTGTTTCTCAAATTCTCATTCTGTTTCTCAAATTCTCATAGAGCTATCGCTCAATCGACGAAATCAAAATGACCGATCAGGAGTCTCTCTATGTCAAGATCTGTCCGCTGCCTCTCCAAGGCTTCACTACGACTTTAACCCCGCAGAGAGATCATGCTAACTAATCTAAATGTCATGCAAATTTCGAAATTCTACACGTTTTCAAATTTTTCCCGCGTCAAACGTATTTGGTCATATTAGTCAAAAAATTTACATACTCCCCGTGTTACTATACGTAGGAAGGCGGGTCCTGAAATATGCTGAATATTCATTATATATGTACCAAGGTTTTACGCCCTCTCGTGACACCATGTTTGTTTTACTGTTCCTCACACATATTTATTTATTAACCGCTGAAAATAAAAACATCATCATGAAAGAAAAGAAAGTCCAATCCTATTGCAACACTATAATTTTTGAGCGTTTCCACCCCATTTTTCGGGATAATAGTGCAGGAGGCATTCTCACTGTCCACAATATTTTCCAGTTCGGCAACGCTCGGCGAGTACGAATACGAAACTCATTGAATTCAGGGCCTTGCGTGTGTTGCCGCAGCGTCGGGTCGTAAGCCTTGTGCTTTGTGTAGGATGTTGCATGAATCCTCGCCTGATCGTTACCCCGCCATTCAAAATTACCACTGGAAAACAGAGGCAGTAGCTTTTTGGGGGGAATTCAAAACGCAAATACATTTTTGGGCTCATTCAACATGATAATAGGGGAGTAAAAAATTAGCCTATTTATTTGTTAAATATAAGTTTCTTTCCTACTCACCTATGAAGTAATCTCAGTTGAAAGTGGGGGTGGACAAGTAGCCCCCTTTCCCCTTTCATAAGCCACTGGACATAGGCCTTGATTGTTTGGTTTAATTTCCACACGGGGTGGGGGGGATGAGGGAACGTAGGCCATGCCAATGAAAGACGGATTGTCTTTTGGACCATTTTATTTCACTTCCTCCACAACTCGTCAAAAACGCCTCACCCTTAATTACTAAATATCCACCCCTCCAAGGGAGAAATTCTTTTGTCCTCCTGAAGATTTGGATTTGGACCGCCCTTTAACAAAATGAGAAGCCATTTTAGACAGCCACTGCGGACGGGGAAGCAGAGATGTCTTAGTGTAAAAACATGGTCACATGAGCTAGGGCAAGAGTGGAACGCACTTCAAGTGGCCGGGCCTCCAAATAATCTGTAGGGCGACGGCGAGCAAAGTTGACATTGAATCTAAATTTCATCTGTTAACAGGAATGTTTCTATTTCCAATAGTGATATCTCTATTGATATTTGCGACCAGAGAGCGAGTGGTGAATTTGGTCGCAAATATTGACGTCAATATTGACGATTGGCGATATCCCTCCGGGCCACCATAGTTCACGGAGCATCCCAGACAGTAAATAAAATAGAGATGCTCTACTAGAAATGAAGATATCTTTATTATAGAGATATCTCTATTTTTATAGAGATAGTTAACGTCAATACATGATTCGGTGGCATTTGAGAAAAAGAAACGACTAATTCTAGGGCTCCCTAGGAGAACGGTTTTTCAAACACCAGCCACACAACTTGACCTATGGAAACAGAAATGGAACTAGAGATATCTCTTCTGCGGGGTTAATGTCAACTTTGCACACCGTAGATCTGAGTGATATTTGTTAGTCCGGTCTGATCAGGCAGCATCCAGCATGCACTATAAACAAGGAACCAACTTTTCAAGTTCGCTTAGAATGAACGAGCCTTGCGCTATATTAAACGCTATTATTTATCAGCTTGAAACTTTTCAATATTCTAAGCACATTAAACTGAACATTCTTGACATTCTTACGGCAAGAAAGTGCTGAGTAAAGTGCTTGCAGTGAATGTTTGAAACTCAAAAATGGAAGTACCATAACTGTTTACTGTTTGAATACCTGATTCCAACAACATTGCTTCCACACACAAACCAGGTCGGTGACCAATTCACAATCTAGCGACGTCCCTAGACGTCATTTTTATCAGGTCATGTGATAATGATGCAATTTTTCCCGCGCGATTTTGGGAAAATAGCAAGATTTGAAATGCCAACAGCCTATGGCAAAATTGTTTTCGGTCGCTATTTTTGAAAATCGCCGCAGTAAACATCGATGGAGATTTTTTAATGGCAACATTTGCATGCATGAAGTAAACTTTACCAAAGTTGTTTTTGGCCGATAAAGAGATCCATGTCATCTGCGAACAGTGATCTAAAAATGGTTTAAAATTTACGTCATCGTTGCACAAACGAGCGGCGTATGCATAGTCTGGTGTCGTCGCTAGATTGTGGTTCGGTACCCGACCTGTTAATTGACAATAAACATGGCTAGCATAACGGACTGTCGTGGATATTATCAACAGCACTCATAACTTGATAGAAGCGTTGGTGCGATAACAACAGCGAGAAATCCTTCAATTTTAGTTTCATTAGATTGAAAATGATTGTAATAAAAAGAAAATTATACTTGAGAGTTTGTTTTCACAGATAAAACTCAAGTTGCTGAAAGGTTTTTGTGGTGCGTTTTTGAATTTCGTTGGGGTGCGTGTCTGTTTCGCATGTTTGTGTGTTTGTCTCCGAAATTTCTGACAAAATAAAAAAGATGCAAATATCTACTGGAGTCCAAGATTTTTTATCCCCGCATGCACAGGACCAGAGAACTGAACTCAGGGACAGGTGGACACTCGCATTCTAACTTTTATGTCGATTGGCCTGAGCAGCTGTTTATTGAACTTGACACAGTTCAGGTTGTTCCCGCCCGAAGCTGGTGACGTGGAACTGCAAAAATTAACATTGTGCACAATCAAAGTATAGCTACTCAGCAATGTATGGAAATAGTTCCCGCTCGAAGCTGGTGACGCGGAACTGCAAGTATATCTTACATTGCGTTTCAGGCAAAGTGTAGCTATTTAGTAAAAATTACAGAGATTGTTCCCGCCCGAGCCTGGTGACACGGAACAGCAACACATACATGTATCAGCAAAAGTACCGGTACTATGGCAATCAGCAAATGTCAGCAATTGTTCCCGCCCGAGCCTGGTGACGCGGAACAGCAACTCATATCAGCAAATACATAGAGCTATCAGCAAAAATGTATGAAAAGCAATTATCATATCAGCATTTGTTTCCGCCCAAAGCACATGGAGCGGTAAATTAATTTGGAATGTACGTGCGCGGTACAAAGCCTTCGATTTGCAAATTCAAACAGCAATTACATCTGACAGAATGCAAAAATACCCAACTTTCATGAACAAATTAGCAAGGATCTACTCCGGCATGCAATTAGTTTGGGCCAACCGTCAAACGCTGCGATCGGACAGCAATTTCCACGAGGTGCGGCCCGACTTGAGCTTACACTGGGTTGCTGGAATAATGGGCAACTATAATGAGCATTTTCAACAACCACTTACAGCTATTTATGTCAAACGGCAGAAATTAGCGAGTACGAAATGGCTTTTCTTAATTTGGCCCTTAATAATCTAGTGACTCCCCCGACAAAGGACGGGATCAGGCCTTTCCTTTCGGCACATTCCCATAAGTGTCGTAAATAAGAATACAGTGCCTTTAAACCGAGGTCAATTTGCGGACCGTGAATGAAATTCACGCCCAACGGGCTTGTTGCTGAATGAAGTCGGCAACATGACCGCCGCCAAATAGACCTCAGGTGGTGGTATTAAGGGGAGATGGAACAGGCAAACAATATGGCGCCAGGGCTCGGTAGAAGTTGTCGAGAATGAACGAACAACTATCATCAGTCAAATGAAATTCGTCCGCATGAAATAACACCGCGGACGACCACTGAATCTGGGGGTGCCAAATAACACCCCCATGAGCGTTGCAAAATAATGAATGAACGTACGCGTTCAGCGAACGTCGCGTACGCTCGAGGGAACTCTGCTGTAGGGCGTGAGGGTAAGTTTGGCGGGGCAGTAACTCGGAATAAAAAATGACAGTATGCGGCAGTGCTTCTCTGGTCAAATTGATGCACTGCCGTGCTAGAATACTCAGTAAATGTTTGTGTACAAGCCCCACAGGTTGTTGGCGCCAAACTGCAGCATGATGACGTCAGGTAAGATTGGAACTGCCGACCACGCTTCCAACAGGAAATCGGAGAACTGGAACATCTGGAGTCTTCGCCGTCCCATCCAGTGGATATAGGCCAGCCGATTAAGACGCTTTCCCCAGGGCGACGACCCCGCCACCCGAGCACACCAGCACACAGAGCCGTCCCCAATGACCCACACAGTTGGCTTGGCAGGGGCCATGGCAGGGGCCAATCTTCGCAAGAAAAATGAAAAGAAAAAAAATCGAAACAAAACACGAGCAAAGTACGTAAGCTAACATAATATGTAGCGTTCAATGGAAAATAGCTGGGGGAATCCAAATGTAACGTCGGTAAGCCCCTGACTTCCAACGCCCCAAAATTTTAACATCATCCTCAGACACACCTGCCATAGCCGCAGACGTAGCTGCCCCTATGCAAAAAGAATGAGAGGTAAATCTGGCGTCGAAAAGCCCTATCAACTGGTAACGCGTGACAGGACGCCCATCGAAATGTGACAAAAACGGGCCATGGGGGGATATGGAACAGGCAAGATAAGACCGCTAGCACAATAGGGAATAACTCCAAGCAGGCAATAGAAAGGGACTGACTTTTTACATGCTCGGGCCACTTCCCTTGACACCAGTGCGCAGCAAAGT
>NW_019091455.1:34914-126923 GCF_001949145.1 Acanthaster planci
TTGAGACGACATAGCAGGGACTGAAGATTGCGCAGCGTGATTTTCTTCTGATCGAGCACACTTACAATCGTATTTTGTAAAGCGACTTGCTTATCAGTCGGGATTTGAATCTGTCGTGCAACCGTATCGATCGCTAAACCCAGGAAAGTGAGGTTCGTAGCTGGACCTTCGGTTTTTTCTTCCGCGATGGGAACCCCAAATCGCTGACAAACTACTCTGAAAGATTGGAAGGAACGTGCGCAATCGGCATGACCAGCCCCAACGAACAGGAAATCATCCAGATAATGCACAATGTTAGGAGATGCGGCCACCTTACGAGTACAGTACTCAAGGAAAGTACTAAACCGCTCGAACGTAACACAAGATATAGCACAGCCCATAGGCACGCATTTATCGAAATAAAATTGGCCGTTATTGGAAAAACCAAGCAAATCGAAATCGCTTCGATGGACGGGAAGTAAACGAAAGGCCGACTTAATATCCGACTTAGCCATCAGGGCACTGCGTGGTAAACCTGCGATCATAGTTATCGCCTCATCAAAACTCGTGTATGAAACGGTGGTGTCTGCGGGATCAATAAAATCATTCATCGATTTGCCAAATAGGGGACGACAAATTATGGATTAACCGAAATTCACCCGGAGTCTGTTTGGGCACCAGGCCCATAGGTGAGCAACGGGAATGAGGAAGAGGCTGGGACAAAAACAGGCCAGCAATGCGACCCAAAGCAACTTCACGATCAATTTTTGACTGCAGAATGTTGGGATTTTTGCGAGCAAATGCAGAATTACGAGCAGAGGTACTAGCCTTGGGACCTGGATAGCCTACCCGGAGACCGCGCAAAAAACCTTCTTGCAAAATGTGGGAGTCCTGAGTATTAGGGTAAACCCGTAAAAAAAGGAGCATACTACTTAGTTTTACCGGGGTTGATGCCAGCTGCCGGCACCCGTGCTGTGACGCGAGACTGTGAGTTTTCCCGACAACGGGTTGCAGGGTGGCCAAATGCCCTGCAGGTGGAGCAGCGATGCGCGAAGCGACACAAGGGGCGATTGCACTGACCGCGGTTGAAGTCGTTACATGTAGGTTGACCAACCCAGGCGACTGGGCGCCGACCAGGACCGAAATTTGACCAGGGGTTGGTGGCAGTGGAGGGGGCACGCTCGCGTTGCCGGTACGGACGAAAATTATGCAGGCGCACCAAGCAGCACCAGCCAAAGTTCGGTATCAATAGTTGCCCAAGAGCGCGACGGCACACGCGCCTGGCGCAATCGAAACTGGATGTCGTACTCGCGCCAACCATACCCCACATTTCGAAATGCTGCAGATCGAATAGTGTCTGCGTACTTCAGTAACGAACGAGCGTGGGTAGGATGTCGCAACAAATACACAGAAGCAAAAACTAGAAACGCTGACGTCCACTGCTCGATAGACGTAATACGCGGAACCTGCTTATGGGGACGAATCTGCCAAAGTGGGGACTCATTGGACCCGATTGTAAAAAGCGTCTCGTCAAAGGAATTATCCAAGCCCGTGCCGCGCGACGATTTCAACAAGGTTCCGAATTCTACGTACTCCCCCCTCCAAATTTTGTCTTTTAGATGTTGAGGAATCGCGGCCCCGAGATCGTCACAGACGCTAGTTAATGCCATATTCGAATCGGAAGAGGAGGTAATTGACAATGTGCTTGGAGCTGAAGTTCCCGACACCACGGGCGTGAAACCGGAAGGTTGCGGGGCTACTTCAAAAGGAGTAGCAGCAGGGGACTTACCCGGCTCCAAACTTTGCTCCGAACTCCCTCCAGGCCGACTGATGGTAGCGGGCGCTGGCGTTGCATGGGTAGCCTCGACACTCGCACAATCGGGAATCATTCCGACCGTAGCCAACGGTATAATAGTGGTATCCGGACCGGGCGATGCAAGCTGCGGTGCACTAGACCCTGCAAGGGCCGCGACCACCGACGCATCTTGACGGGAAGACTTGGGAAGCCGCCCCCGAGAACGCTTCGCTCCATCCGTCGGCCCAGAAGGAGCCCGCCGCTTGGCATTGGCGCGGGGCATAACTAACAAAATTGCTTTTGCAAAACAGACAGGTTTTATCTTTTCCAACCAAATGCCACGGCTGCTCAAGCAAAAGTGACCGGGAGTAACTCTCTCCAGTGCTACTAACATTTTAAGTTTACGCCAGTAACTAGTTCGAGGCAATAAATCACCGTGCCGGCAACCGCAAGTGAACACTATACTGACCCACTTGTGACAAGAGCCTCCAATGTCCCGCGGTTATAAATTATTTGAAGCTGCAATTTATTTTGCCTCAAATTAATTAAAGAATATTCACAACTTTCAACAATTTCATCATCATAAGGCTCAATATAAAGGTCAGGTGATTCTACATGTACACCTGAATTACAGATCCATAAACACTGAGCTTATTTTAGTCATGAATGAGAAGTTTTTTCATGGTCGATGGGTGTTTGTTTATTATTCGATACCTGATGACGTCGTCTTAGGATCCACGCAAAAAAAAATCTTGCAACCTATATTTATCCAATCATTAAAGGACAAATCAGATGATATTTCTCACGATTGATTTTCAAATAATTTTCTTTCACTGAGGGTCTTTTATTGCTACTTAAGATCTAATTACGTCATCAGCTTTCGTTCTTAGACTCGTTTCTTTCTGGATAAAAGTCATCACATCGACGTTTTTTTCAAGTAAAATTCGCCGCACGTATCAGTTGAGAATGTACTTTCAAAACGTTTCATCCCACTGACTATTAATGACGACACCGCGTGCCAGCTTCAACAGTACTTTCTTGCCGTTGAAGCTGTCACAAGCAAGTTCATGTCTTTTATGAATTTCTAATAACAATGCACGTCCGGTTTGGCTAAAAGAAAGTGTTGGATGGTTTTGTACATAATATAAATGAGGACGTAGATTTTATTCTTATCAATTCTGCCAAAATATATAACCTACTCTCAAAGTCGATTTAGTATGGGTTTTTGACGTTACAAAATATAAATGTTCAATAATTGCTCAATATTTGATTTCTGATCAACTTCTATCAACTCCATATCATAAACTGATAAGAGAATGGAGCTCATAGTTTGGAATCTGACAGACCGTGAGTTGGGCAACTGTTGTATCCGAAGTATCCAGTCGTCTGACCATCGATTTTGGAATGAATCAAATATTAGGTAAAATTTAAATGCTTCAAACCCTTAAATCAATACGTCAGTCAACATATTCCAGAGTTCAGGGTATTACCTTGAAATCTCGTGACAACATAAAGCTTGATGTGGAAAAATGCGTGCATTCGTGACGTCACTATGGCGTCATCAGGCATCAAATTACAAGTTACTTAAAGTTAAAATCAGAAAGAAAATTTTTAACCATAGTTTGGAAATTGAATGAGGCGTTGCATTGAAGATTTGGAATAACATTAATCCCAACAATTTAATTAAAATGCTTGTCAGAATAGAAAATTAGGGGGGGTCCCTTCCATCATCGTTACCGTAGTTTCTGTCTTACTACGATCATGGATTTTGGTGAGATAGTGTTAGCAAATCAACCCTCTCACCAAACTAATCATCACTCATCATTATAAATCACATTCATGTTTCAGCCCAAAGACTGCCGCCCTTTTAAAATGACTATTTTCGACAGCTTCGGGAAAAAATTGTTTTATTATTGAAAGGTTATTTTTTGTATATCATATGTCTGTGACTCGATGAGCTTGAGAAATAAGTAATAATGGGCTCACTCTATCCCTTTGCCTCCACCAGCATCTACAGGATCGTGTATAATAAATACACTGTCCAAGCCCAGCTTTGAATATCGCCACGCCCCATGTCGTCATCATCTCTTCGTCTTGAGCACCGAAGGTGTAAAATATCAATAACAGTTAGATTCAGTCTTCGAGCGGACACATGACGTGCAGAAATGCGTTAATCCCCCGCCCCCCACAACATACATTAGCAGACACGCGTCGAAGATGGCTGTTGTTCCTATGATAGTGCTGTGTTTGACCGCTTGTACGCCGTGTGGGGACCCTCACGAGAACCGCTCCTGCGTCCCTGGACTCACAACAGACCGGCTGCATCGTAATTTCTATGGCATCGCCGATCGGAACTTGACGGGACACGGATACCGCCTCATGGAGGGGACTTCAAGGGTTCGGTGCGTCCTTGAGTGCCATTCAGATCCCCGTTGCTTCTCTGTCAACTTTTCGGACGAGACGGTGCCCAGTCTTTGTGAGTTGAACGTAGCTACTGCGACCTGTGCCCCTCAACACCTGGTTAATTGGAGTGGTGTCTTCTACTTCGGGCCAGAAGAGGTAATGAAAAAGAAAAATATTTTAATTTTGAGTGCAGCCTTTGAAAATAAAGGCCTACAGGCATAATGCGAGTCGTTTTGCTCTCACGTTTAAAGCACTAATTTTTCTTTACTTTTTGTTAGTAATTAATCAGATGAAACCACTTTTGTGACACCACCCTGTTCAGAAAAGTGTCAACAATGCTCAAGAATGTTAATTAACAGTATTTTCTATCCTTAAAACTGATAGGTCAAAACTGACTTAATAAACTCAGAAACTGCAGATGCGACACTGAGTTATTACAACATCAAGCACAATGAGGAACACTCTTAACAATTAAGTACATAGTTTTAGACGTTCTTAACGAGGATGTTTTCTCTGATGTTTCATTTTCGGTGGCATATACAGATTTTCTTTTAAAGTGAAATACTCCTTTCATTTCACTTATATTTTGAATGACTTGCTCACGTGAATGCATACTTCTTCGTTTTATTTTTATTTCATCATTTCTCTACACTTTAAATTATCTATATGATTTTTTCAGGTATTATTACAAATGGGTCAATAGGGAGACATTTTGTGGTAATTTTTTCAACCTTAGGGAGACATCGGTCATGTCTCCCAAATGCTCCAACTACCAGAAGGAGGCTGAAATTTACCTTCCAAATTTTGAGAGATGATAGATTAGGGTGTAAATTGAAACACACAAAGTTTGGTTCAGATCAGATAAGGGAGTATTTAATTATAGGACAGTAAAGTTTGTGCACGTTCCTATGGGAACGTCTCCTAGTGACCCATTTTCAGTAAATAGAATAATTTCCATCATTTTTCAGTGTGTTTTTTTAACGTTGGCATTTTAACAACTTGAATCTAGCATATTTCCAGAGCATACTAGGACTCGTGAGGCAATTAAGGCAGGTTGTGCGCCTCAAGATTTCCTGACGGTGCCGACATCAAGTCTCTCTGTGTGATTTGATGTGCCTGCACCGTAAGGGTGATGAAATAAAAATAGCTGTACACCCAGTCGAAAAACTGAACAATTACCGGCTTGGGTCAAAATTAAAAGCATTTTATGTACATGCAGATGTACATCCAAATATAGGTAGTCAACGCAGGGCAATAGATCGAATTCGTTTTACGACTCCAAAGCATCAGTGACAATTTTTGCTCTCTCGTACGATGGACAACAATGGAGGGAAGGACGTTGTTGAAGTCGGACAGCCTTTGCGCCCATCGCCCGTTTGAATTAAAGAATCTCCACTTTTTCTTCGTTTCTCCCAAACTGAATTAATGACAGTTTGAAATTAAATGGACCTTCGCACAAACATACCCACAACGGGCGTTGTTGAATGTAGTTGAAACCGCACTTTTATGGTGTATACTGTTTTCAAAAGAAAGCCATGTGTCAGCATAATGCATCAGAAATCAGTACTTCACCAACTGCAGCCGCTAGGAGAGCTTCACAGACAACACAAGATGGAGACGTCCAGTTTTCTAACAACAGACATTTTAGATACCACCTTGCCCTGGCATGCTAATAGTACAAGCATCAAGCTTAGCATACGGACGCGACTTGATAATACACCTCTAACGCCTTCCCTGCAGTGCTAATGAAATTGGCACCGATGTGGAAAAGGGCCAATGACGTGGAGTAAATAGTGAGTAAGGTAACACTTGGTCCAGATCAGCCTCGCCTCTTCGTTCTAAAGGTGAAAGAATGAAAACTCCACTTTCTAAAAGAGTTTGTCCCATATAAAACCGCTTCAAAAGACTGAAAACCACATCAAAAGAGTGCAAACCACTCCCAAAGGGGAAGCCAAAAAGTGAAAACTCAACATGTGGTTTGTTGAAATTTCTTCTGCATTTAGAGAGTACAAATGCGTCAATAGTCTGTTTAACATGATTCCTTCTGTATTTTCTTTTGCAGCTAGAAGTCATAAAGAACCTCTGTTCAGTCGAGGAAGATGTGAAAGGTGAGCCTTTAGTACCTTGGCAGTAGCAAATCATTTAACTTGATTGGTAGCGTGAAGCGGGGCTAGGATTTTTGATACCTCCAGTGACCTTAAAAAAGGATTAAAAAGACAGGAAAATTGGAGAAGATTTTGTACTTTAGTGTATCATCAAACCGACTTTAAGTTTCAGGTTACCGTTTAGGGGATAACTGTAAACGGGGCTGTACCAATCTCCACAGGTGTGGCATGGACACAGTGCTAATTGTGCCTTTCCAAAGACGAGTCAGTGCTCGTTATACGTCGTGATCCGTTTACCTAAGCCGTAGCGAGGGCCCATCGAAATGTACACAAGTGAAAACAGTAAACGAATGTTCATAAGGAATTCCAGTTACGGACCGAATATGCACATTATGGAAACGCATGGTACAAAGCCTTTCAGTACTGGGAAAAACAAACAAAACGAACCAAATTGGTCAGTTGGAGGGGAAAAATCTGCGGTATAAACGAAAAACCAATTTTGTAAGATTATCATTGTTTAGTACACTGAAAAAGAGGTAGTTTGTTTCCGTCTTTTCCGTGCAATATTCCCCTTGCAATGTTGTAAGTAAACATTATACCATGCTGACATCACCAATTTGAGATGAGACAAATCTTTCGTTTATTGTTCCTCTATACTTACTTTGACCATCAGAGCAGACCTTAATGTGAGTAAATTGATTTCAATGTTTATCCATAAGATAGTAGCGGTCTTTTCTACAAACATCCATAGAAAACATTTTGGACCGCACATACCTCTGCGTATGAATGGCCATTTGTGCAGGACTCGTTAAGATTAAATTCCACGATCTTGCCGATTTTTAAAACTGATCCTTTAAATTGACAGTGCCCGATTGGGTAATGGTGGGAGGCATTCAGCGTTCAGCTGCACAAATTTTATTCAATCACTCAAGTCAACAATTTTATTCTAATCTTAAAAAATGTTTGGACTTTAAAAATTCATTCCAATCTAGAGAAAACGTTGGATTTGTGAAATCTTATTCAAATTTTGAAAATATGTTCACTCTTTACAAATTTATTCCAATCTGGAAAATATGTTCCAATTCATCATCTGCTCATTTTAAAATTCATTCGAACCTGCAAAATATGTATTGCGTCTTTAAAATTCCGTTCGGTTTTTTAAAAAGGCATTCCAAAAGTCAAAAATTAGATCTTTTCACAGTGGCATTCGTTTAGAAATACATTCAATTTTAAAAAAAACACGTTCGATTTTGAAAAAAGGCATTCCGTTTTGCAAAAACATGTTCCAATCTTTTTGACCGAGATTCTGCTTCGTATCTCTTGGCAGAAAATACACCAAAAACAAAACTGTGAAACGAAAGTTTCAAATGCTGACATATTATGAACCAGAATCACTTTCCCTGGTTTGAATTTCAACAAAACGTCCTTGTGAACAAATGAATTTGAAATGTTGGAGGAAATTCCTTTTTGGAGTTAGGTCCCAAAACCCTTAATACAAAGACAAGTTTACGGTTATTGATTCAAATCTACTCCCTCGCTGTTGAATATCCGTGAGGTTAAACTTTAACTTTACTTGTCTCAGTGTTCAAACTTCTACTTCTCTCTTATGCGTTTCACATACGCGTAGGAGGGACGTTACCAATGCAGTGACATGGGAGGCCTATATTGTGCAAATGGTGGTCAGCTAAACCATGAAGATTTTACCATCAAAAATCAACTAAACTTGGCATGGTTCTTCTCCAAACTAAATGAATATTAGAGTATGTATGATTAATCTATTCAACTGTATGTTAAGTGTTTTTTTTCTCTCTCTCTTCTTATTCCAGGACAACTTAATGTGACGGATAACAGCTATGAGACGCAGTCATTGGCGTCGACTGAATGCCAAAGCCACGGCCAACATCTTTGCGAGTTGTGGAGGTAGACAAGGCTTTTGCAGATAGCTGTTACGGAATACTGCCGGCAGATACCAGCCTGTGGTACGCCGTGCCAGACAGCCAGGCGGTTGTTAGTCTTAGCGGCGTCACCCAACACGGGCTACCTATGATTTCTCCCTCCCCCGCCGTCTGCTGCCCGGGGCTGCGGCGCGACCCTCAAGACCCCATAATAACGGCAAGCAAGTACACTCGCGAGGATTTGGCCGGGCAGGCGCGAGCCTGCTCCGACCTGGCCGCTCACCCCTGCACGCTGCCCGAGCTGAAGGCTGCTTCCCGCAGAGGCTACCAAGACCCTTTATACGGTTGGCCCTTCTTTGCGATACCTAACCGCGATGTCTGGGTGCCCCCTCACGGATGTGGTGAAGGCTACACTGGCCCCCTCTGCATAATTGACACTTGTGGTGAAAATTATGTTGGCCCTGAGTGTTACGAGGGTACCGTGGTAAACACTCCGAGACCATATGAGAAGTCTAACGTAATTTGTTGCCCAAACCTGTACTAGACCCCGTGCGACCCTAGGCCTACTTTATTGACAATATTTCAATCGGCAATGTAATTAAAAATGAAAGCGCGATCGTTAAAAAAAAAACAGTCCTTTGTAGGGAGATGCGCTTTTCACAGAGCCATTTGAGAAAGAAATTACATCCCTCGGATCCCAAACGTAAACAGCAAAGCCACACTTTCCTCGAGTTCTGAAAAGACTCGTGTAAAATGTTTAAAGGTGTCCTGAACAACACAGGTCACAAAAGGTATGTAGCTGATCTGCAAAACTTACACATGAACGTAGCTAGTGACGGTCTGCAAGTTGTTACGTTTTACAGGCTGCCTCGATGTAAATGTCTCGATGTTGCAATTTAGTATGAGTACATCAGTCTGAAATGGTCTTAATACACAGAGGACTAGCAATGTGTAAATTGAATAGTGGAAATACAATTCTGTCTCAATCTTTTTGTCTGAGAAAATACAGCAGACGTTGATAGATTCAACTACCGATAAACTGGTACTACTGATACGTTTTTGTGAGTAGCGATTTTACATGGCACAAAACAATAATGATGCTGTGTATGGTATCCCGTGCAAAGCACCAAATTGCTGTGCGTCATTAGAGTTATGCGCAAATAATACCTCATTCATGTAATCGCGCAGGCTACCGGTACCGGTGTAAATTGCGAGCTTGTATTAATTTGTGTATTTGTGTATGAGTTGCGTGTTATAGATTGATTTATATAAACTGAACTTGTGCCTTGGCCTTGGTCACCTGACATTTTCTTTTTTAGTTAAATGTTCGCTGGTACTGGTTTAGGAAAATGACAGAATCGAGAGATCTTCGTGCATGCTGTGAATGTTTCTTTTAATTAAATACCCGGTGGTCTATTGGTGCTTCTGTCAGTGATGGGTCCCAGAACATTAATATATAGCGTTTCGTACATAAAATACCGTTTACATTAGGTATACTGTTCTTTCTGTCTTGTGTAGGTGTTGCTTTTTAACATTTTTTTTTTAATTATTGATCCATCAAATTTATCACATTCTTCTTGGGCTCTTAAATTTTCGATTTTAAGCACTTTAATCTAATTGTATGACATTGAAATGCACTCATTTCGGATTAAAGCCAGTTTTACATTAGTATTATAATTACTCAGCATTAAAACAAACAATAAATTATTAAAAGCTCTTTGTTCTTTATTACCTATTTATTGAACTAAAAGGTTGCCACTTGTTTCTTCGGGTTTGAAGTTCATGGGGAAAAGTCAGTAGTGTGAACAAAAAAACACAGACAAAAAAGCAAGCAATGTTGCCATCAATTATAATGTTGTTCTTAATCACGTTTAGAATAATATTCTTAGTGCAATTACATATACTAAAAGCATGTTTAATAATTAAACATGTTTTAAACATGTTTCTTGCTGACAGCAAGGAGAGTGTGCATAATGATTGCAAGTGCCAGCTGAACAATGCTTGCCGTGAATGTATGAAAAATCAAACGGTACCACCACAGGCACTCCTTCTAATTATCTACACCACACTGCATCCAACCCTACATGAAAATGGCCCTGGATGGCAGTAAAGAACTTTCATGGCAACGGAAACGTCGATGAGGAGGTAATTATTTTGACTGCAGCTTGAAGGACGGGGAAGATAGCTTATATCAGTATAAAATGCATGCACGTGACGCTAGGCTAAAATAAAGTCTATCACTGGTCCCACGCCCCCCCCCACCCATTTATGACATGCAGATTTTATTTATTTATATCTGATCATCCAAGAGCGCATTTAACGCCAATTACCGAATGATAATGAGTGAAGAAGAGATTGAAGAAATGATCAGTTTTAGAGGTGGGAGGAAAACCCCGGATAAACGTTTAGGAGAAAACCCACGGACTCAGGTGGGGACGAAACCCAATCTACATGTGGACCGAGCGGGATTCGAACCCAGTCCCCCAGAGGTGGAAGGCGAGGAAAGAAACACTGTACCCACCTGACTTGTTTGAATTATGGAAAAAAAGTGCATGTTTTAAGCCTCACTGCTTTAGTCTGGTTGACCGGGGGGGGTTTAGGATAAAGTGAGCGTTACCAAGAAGTTACAGCGGAGAGGCCGTTTTTCAAGTTTACTGCCGCTTCGTCGTGATTTGGACCGAAAGACCACTTTGGGGAACTGCGACATTCCATGCAATAGAAAAAAGAAAGGATTAATTGAAATTGCTACTTGATAAACATCTACGAATCTTAAATCATACAAAACAAAAGCCACATGCGTTCCATCCTTTTACGAGCAATGGCTTTCTTAGTAACAATCCAGTATCTCGTAACGTCTTTATTGCACCATGGTAATTATTTGTAACTATTGTTCTGCTTTCAGAATCACACTACTGTGATCCTACTGAGTTTAATCAACCAACTAAGCTTTCTTCTTTTCATGCTGTTAAAGGGTCAAAGCAATAAAGATTTATTAATTTATTTCTTCGTACTGTCACTCCTCTTCGAACAAAAAAAAACACAAAAAAACAAAATTCAAAGTTTTTCTTTCGTGAGAAATTCAGTTTAATACTGCATTTTCAGAAAACTTCATTCGGAGAAAACAGAGAAAAAGAGGGAACCCTTGCCCGTGTTTGTAATGGATAAACCCTTGTGCTTGCCGTACAATGGCTACATACATCCCAGTGTAATTGGGACATGATAAATATTATTGTCCTAGGGACTGGTTTTAAACGGTTTTATTTTCTAGCAGGCAATTTTCACAATCCATCTTTGAAATTACAGAATGTGTTCCAAACGTACACAAACACATGTCAATTAGGACAGGGACACAACTGTAGACCCCATATCTATAAAATGTACCTCCCCCCATGTCTATCTTCACGTTTCCCTTGTCATTATGCTGCAGTGGGTGGTTCAAGAAGTAAATGAAAAGTTTTGTATAAACCAAAATGAAAGCACCCGAGTGGAAAAATTTGCTGGACCAAAACGGCGCAATATTACGAGCAACGGAGGCCCGTTTGGTTGTAACTGAGCATCGCTGGTTCACGAACGACTATGAAGCACAAACGTTGCATGGTCGCATCACTACCAGCAAGATGAATGGACTGGTCCCCTTCCCTATAGCTGGCTGGCGTCTGGGGTCTGTCGGGGGGTTTAGCTCGCAATTGCCTTTTCTATTTTTAGAGATGATGCGTTTAATACATCCAACCTTTCGTGCGCATGACAGCCTAAAGGCACCTTTCCATATGCGCGTCAACACTTGCGCCAAGTGTTGCGTATCGGTCAAATCGCTCTCGGAACAATTTTGACGGCCGAACGCATACGTTTTATGTTAATGGACTCGATTTGTCTGTGGAAGTGAAACGCATAAACCTGAACGCAACGCACCCAAAAACGTACATATGGAAAGGCGCCATAACAAGTGACTCTCTGGAAAACATCAGAATTTTTTTTCTCTATGATTGTTATGGAAGTGGTTTACCCCTAAAAAGCAGGTAAATACGTCTAAAAGTTTCGTTGCGCAAGAGAGTATTAATCCATTATAGAAAGTCTTCCAAAGTTTTGTCCCGTGACAGTGTTGCATTGTGGGAATATTACACACATGAAATCCTGCAGAATTCCTCCGGAATCATTACCACCTACCGGTCCCTTCTGTAAGACGTCCGGGGACTAGGTAGGAACCAGTCTACAAGATGAACATACCTGACTAGCATTGCTCTTTTCTGAAGATAAGGAGTGCTTTTCAGTTTAGGGCGGATTGGAATGCCGAAAATTACGGTAGATCCAGGGGGGGTTACAAAAACGCTGTGACGGTTTCTAAAATTCAATCAGAGTGAAGATTTTAACTATCTGAAATGGTGGTTGTTTTGTATGGATAGAGCCATTAAGTTCAGGAAATTGTTTCTGGGCTTATGCTTAATTGTGACAGGTGCAAAAGTGCACCGGGGACGCTGCTTACTTGTGTTGCCACGCCCCCCATGGGTCTGGATCCGGCCTTGCAAACAAGTAGGCCTGTGTTAAAAGCCCCCCCCCTCGCCATCACAGCTTTACCGGCAGGAAAACAGTCTACATGTATACAAATGTGCAGCATGGGCATTACATGTACTGTCTAAAATGGCTTCTTGACTTCATGAGAAGGACCCAGTTGGTTTCAGCATGGGAGCATCGAGGCATAAACGCTGCCATAGTAACCCAAAATGGCGTTATAACAAGATGAGCCGGTTCAGGACTTTGTGGTTCAGATCATAATTGTTGCAACAAATCAATAATTAAGTGGGCCGCCTCTAGAGACTTAACGTGAACTGAACAGTTCACACGAAGGCTTCATGAAAAGCTCATCCCACAGTACCAGTCATGTACCAGTGTGATGCAAGGCAGCTCCGCACCATTCACCGTCTTTAAAATGACCGACAGAAGTCCCTTTCGATGTTCTTGGCAAGCAAAACACGACTTCATTCTGTTCCTGGTTTTTCACTCCTGCTGCTTTCAAACTGTTCATGGTGGGCTACAAGGTAGGCTAACGATAGTATTTAATCCTTCCTATATTAACATATTTAATCATATGTAATCATGCGATCTTTTATTGTGCATGTACTATGCGTTCAATAGTTATACCGTGGATGTTATAAACAAAAACTCTGTGAATTGACATTCTCCTAGACGGAGTCAATTAATAAAAATGCAACCACCACAAAACGAGACCCCTTGTGGGATTGCTTCGGCTGAATGGAAAGTGGCATTCAATTGGACTTTTTGACGGACTGGAAACTATAAAAAATGGAGGACATTGAATTCGTGCTTAAACCATTTGTTGTGTTCGTTTAATTGTGCCGATATAGAAGCAATTTAACGAGTCCTTAAAATGTTTTATTCGAACCAACCAAATTTAACATTTTAAGAAACTTAAATTTCAGAATTACTTAGCCACTCAGTCAGGAATGTACCTTGTTGAAGCATATCCAATATTAAATCCAATAATTATTAAAGTCTTAATGATAAACGATATTTAACCACCATCCATCCCATCAGGGCCAGAAAATACATCACTATAGAGTTAAATACAAATTAAAAATTGAATAAAAGCCACAAACATTAACATCAATTTAAAACTATAGGCCTATTCTACAGCCACGAAAAGCTCCATAAACGTCGCTAGTAATATGGGTATAAGATCACAAGCACATGAGAGTGCGCTGTTATGAACAACCCTCTCTACCGCCACATTCGAGGAAGTCTCTTTTTTTGGGGGGGGACGATATAAAATGTATTTCCGAGCTTGGTATTTTTCTGGCTACACTTGTCTTGTGCACAGCACCCTAACACCTATTTCGTGGGCAAGACTTTGTTAATGGCGCGCCTCACTTATATTTGAAAAGTTAATTCTTATTTCGGATTCGTATTAATCTGCATGTATGTTTTTGGTGGTAAATTTAATTTTAAATTTGTACTTTACCTTTGTGACTTTCAGTTTTAGTTTGAAATGTATTTACAGTTTTAGTGTTTTTTTCCCGCCTCCGCCCCCATTAGGGACTTTTCTGTGCGAAAACGTGCAATGCCAGCGAAGTTTCCCTGTTGCTTATCGACCTGATGTGCGTCCTGTGGGGCACCTAACTTGATGATAAAGTTTGGTGCGGCATTAACAACTGCGGTATTTCGAGGTTTAAATTCGAAAATGTACGGAGAAAATGAGAGCAAAATTATTTATTTCTTCGAATTAAGCATAACAGTTCTCAGAATTGCTGTCCAAAAGGCACTGAGCTAAATTCTTGTGTCTCTCTCTTTCATCCTATAAAAAGCTTTTTCGATCATCGGCAAGTCGGCATCACAAAGTACGAGTCACCCTTCATTCCCAGCAGGAAATGCTATCGACAACAACGTCAACTCGTTTTCACATACCGGTAAGGCCATGGCAACGTAACACATCACCGTTCAAAAATTATCGATGGACCTAACTGTTAAATTTATATCGGTTAAGAACCCATCACATGCGCAACAGACGATGAAAATACACTCTAAATCGGTGTTTTGTTATTAAAAACAATCTTGCTATCACTTATAAACCTGTCTGGATGCCAGGAATTTTCGATATCCAATTCATAAACTTTGCGCAGAGTGCATCCCGTCCATTGTGGATGGGGGTTTCGGCTAATTTCTTGCTTGAAAACGTCAGGGCTTATGCCCTGAACGGGGAAAAAATTGAGCAAAGTCCCATTTAACCGTGTACAAACATCTCTCCCGTATGCCTTAATGGGATTGTTTACATCTGTCACCACTTTGTTTACATTCAGGCTTGTTAGAAGGAATTAATCTCGGACTTTCGTGCTTGTGGTGACCCTTGATTCGTTTCAAATCCTCAACAACTAAAAAGTAGGATCTAAGCACATCTGTCTCTTATGCTTCTAAATTGGTACGAATTATTTACATATCTGCAACACTTACTTATACACAAAATAGCCGTTGAGTTCAATTTGATCTTAAATACATTTTTAAAATGATGAACAATTTATCAATAATGTAACTTTGCCTTGCAATCAGTCTCCAGGCAACGTACGGCAGCCTCAGACAGAGCTGTCTGTTCTCTGTTCTTAGGAAGCCCTCTCTGTCGGTAGTGTTACTGGTGGGTCTTTGTCCCTTCAGGTCACTGCCTACGCCCAAATTGTCAGCTTGATTGCGGCGTTATAAGGGTCATCTGAATAGCATGTCGTCACAATAAAAATAATGTAATCACAATTTCCAATTTGTGACTTAAAGTTCAACAGTCTTAGGCAGAACTTAATCTTTCGCTCCACTAAACCTTGCTGTGAAATTCTGTGAACCCTATGACATTTCTTCGAGACTAAGTCACTCTGCACGCATTTCTACAAATCAATTATTCTATCATAAAGCAAAGAGAAATTTGCCTTATCTTTTCAACTAAGTCTCATCACTAAATTTACTCTACTTCACTTCTTTTGGTAAATTTCATAAATAAACTTACGGTTTTTTGGACTTCGTTTTAAGCTTGACGAACGCGGTCCCAGGTTGGGCGCTGCTATACTGGGACCGGTAGGGATACTAAAAAAGGCTGATGAATTTCGGCACTGTTCAATTTTCCAAGCTGGTAAAGTCGACCATCAGTAGACGGAAGAATCAGCAAAACCCTGGCTATCGTCGGTTTCCACCACAACCTAACTATTAATTTTCTCCCTTAATTCTTTCTCGGACTGTTCCTGTCTCCATCTCGATTGTGCATGCCCAATTTTCTTACCCGCAGCTACAAAAAAACAACCGTTTTTTTGCGTCCATCACCGTGGCCCAAACAATACATATGTTATATAATTCGACCCCGATTTAAAATACTGTGCGACGCAATGCGTAAAATAGAAGTGTGCGCGTTTTTGCAGGTTATTGGATAAAACTTGTGTACATATACGTCACACGAAATACGCCCTACGTCCTTCTTTTAGTGATATTGAATGCCTTTCTTAAGTCGTTGGAAGTCTAACAAATTCTTCACAATCCGCTTTACATTTTTGCTCAGCAGAAAAAAAGTAGGGGGATGATTCAATAGCCCATCCTCACGCCTCAAAAAGTGGAGAGGGATAAATACCCCCATCCCCGAGGGATTTACGCCAGTGATCGGGTCTTTACCTTGTATGAAAATATTGCACAAAAACGTCGAGCCCAAGCCCAATATTGTTATACATGCATAGACCGTTTTCAATATTTTTCCAAGGCACCCAGTTATTACTGATATTGGGTCTGTGATCTAATCCAAGCCAAATTAATTTGGAATAAACTGTTTAAATAATTTTAAAGGGAAGGAAAATTTGGGAAATCATTAAGTTAACGTCGCCGGAAAAAAAGTCTAACAAACTAACGAGTCCCTTTGTTAATTTGCGGTGGCACCTTTTTCAATATCATCCCAAGAAATAAATTCCTTGTCCCCAGAATCCAACAGTACAGTCTTTTTAGCATCCCTTCATTATTTCACACCATCCGTCATCACTTTCCGATGTTCCGATAAATAGACATCGATTTCTGCTTCCACATCACTGCGTATATATATATAGTCGACGGAGGCGACCTTCATCCTTGGTGGCGAGTGGACCTCGGTGCTGAACACTGCTTGGGGGAACTCACCGTCATAACTCGACAAGGATGCTGTGGTAAGATCGTGTGATCGAATCGATAACATACGGTTTGACATGCTCAGGGAAGTCGCGCTTCCTTCATCTACTCCGTTTTGGTTTTTAGCTTTTAAATTATTTGTTGGTCCCAAAATTCCTCTAAAAAAGTCCTTTGTTTATGCTAAAAAACATTCTAGTGACATACTCGTCCCATGTAATTTGAACGGAGTATGGCGAGCGTTTTTCCGGAGTTTGTCGTTTCCCTATGAATCCTTTATTGCACATATCATGGCATTTTGATTTAGGTAGGCGGCCAAATAGTACATTATTTTGTGCAGATTCTGTAATGAATTCTTGATCTGCAAATCATGTCAACATTTCCTTCCAACAGTGTAATGGTTTTCATTTCTTTAAAGTAAAAAAAATGGTTTATTGATGTATATGCTTCGTTTAAATATTTTGGTGACTTGTCATTGTCCTATTGTATCTTCCCAGTTCCCACACACGAATATACATTAGTTTGTTTTTCCATCGAATTTACTTTTTTGACCATGTTTTTATTGATGCACTTTCTTGCTATATTGTAATATGGCCTTTCTAGTGTCCTGATTTGAATAATGAAAACGTCTGCCCTGGTGGAGACCTGAACCGGTTAGCCATGCCGACAGCTTGATCTCGTAACAAACTGAACGGCCTTTTCTGGCAGCATGATAGTCTCGCTCTTTCAACTATCATCAAGTACCTCTAAAAAAAAAAGCACATGACTACTGACAGATTGCTCAAGTCACTTGTACTCCCAAGCACCCATTTTTTCTGTAAGAAATCAGACGAACATTGATTGTAAAGAAAATCAAACCAAATAGGCACAAGTTCAAATCAGCATCTCCCCTATTAAAACTCTGCAGTAGCGTGTACTCATGCTAGAATGGTAGGAAGTGGTGACCTATAGTAAAACACGACGCCACACTTTTAAAATACTCCCCGCACTCCCAGTCTCAACAAGTCAGTGTTGTCCTTTTCCATTTAAACATCGCTTCTTAAATTGTTTCTAAAGGCCAACGTCGCTTTGCCGCTGCGGTGGCTAGAGCGGGGCCCAGTCCAAACTACGCCGAGAACCAACCGTGCGGCTTGCCAGTCCCAAGAGCCCAAGCCACAGACGGAGCCAGGATTACCTTCCCATGTGCACCGGCTCGGATGGCTCGATACGTCACCTTGGACATAAACTCGACCAGCTCTGATGTGACAAAAGCACTTCTGCAGTTAGCTGAAGTGACGGTGAAAGTATACACAGCAGGAGAATGTGATGCAGTTGACGGTAAAGTATCCTATCGCGTCGTCCTTGTACTAGACAAATTATTAATGTCAGCCTGAGAAATGGGTTCACGGGTACACCATGGAATCAATCTCCATAGGATCCCCTATATCCCGACGGCAAATACCAACCACATCCCTCCAAGCCCACCTCCACAGCCAGAGTGATTTCCAACGACACACCGTCGTGAACCTCAGCCAACGCACCCTGTCGACCACTGAGACAGATGTCCTGTCCCTAGGCACGAACTTCGCCACCCCACCACGCGCCGTCCCCCTAGCTGACATCATCCAAGCCACAGAACCTGCCATACGGAAGCTTGATAAGACCACAGCCGATAACATCCGAGTCAAGATCCACCAGGCACTCCTACACGCCAAACCGGTCAAGCCAAACCTCACCAGACCCAAAGTTGAAGCCCTCCGTGATCTCCGCAGAGACAAGTCCATCAACATCATCACGACCGACAAGGGCAACGCCACCGTGGTCATGGACCATGTGGCTTACTCCATCAAAGTACAAGACATCCTCACATCCGGCACCTACCGCCCCCTACACAAGGACCCCACTCAAGCCATAGAGAAACGCATCGCCAGCCACCTCCCAGCCCTCCATCGCTCCGACTCCATCCCAGAAGACCTGTGCCGTCGCCCCCGCCCGTCGGCGTCTACCTGTCTAAGATTCTTTGGTCAACCCAAGATCCAGAAGCCGGACATTCCCCTGCGCTCCATTGTGTCTTCAAGGAGCTCACCGACGTACGAGACCGCCCGCTTCCTGACCGGCATCCTCCAGCCCCTGGTAGGCACCACACCACACCATATCTTCAACTCCACCCAGTTCGTGAAGCTCACGAGAAACCTTTCACTTCAGCCAACAGACATCATGGTGAGCTTCGACGTGGTGTCGCTGTTCACCAATGTTCCCACCGAAGAAGCATGCCAGATTGCCAAGGATTGACAGGACAGCGACCTCCCCTCGCTGACTGCACAGCCCTCTCCTCCGCCCACATTGCCGACCTCATCCGCCTCTGCGTTTCTTCCAGCTACTTCAAGTTCCAAGATTAGTTCTACGAGCAGACAGCTGGGACCTCCATGGGATCCCCTATATCCCCGGTCCTAGCTAACATCTTCATGGAAGAATTTGAAAACATCATCTCTCCTCACCGCCGACCTCAAACCCACCATGTTGACGACACATTCGACATATGGCCCCATGGTCAAGATCACCTCCAAGAATTCCTCAACAAGCAACACCCCACAATCAAGTGCACCATGGAACAAGAACAAGACGGAAACCTCTACTTTTTAGATGTTCACCTGTCCAGAACCGCACCCTGGTCCGCAGAGCATACGAGATCGGCGACCAGAACAACCTACGCCATGAACTCCACCACATAAAGATGAATGGCTACCGCAACCAACGTATCAACCTTTCCAAGCCCTCCCCCAGGACGTTAGGGTCACCTATACCCGAAGCCCCCCAAACCGCCACGGTATGTCTACCGTGCCCCACCTCCCACCAACTCCGGAGCATCCTGCAGACGGCCAATATCAAAGTACATCATTCAGCACCCAACAAGCTGCGAGCTGCACTTCACACCCATGAGGACAAGCACACACCCAGTAGTTGCCCCAGTGTATATCGTATTCCATATGAATGCGGCCAAGTATACATCGGGGAAACCGAAAGGAATCTCCCCACCAGACTCCAAGAACACCGCTCGCACGGCCGATGAGGAAAATACAACAAGTCGGCCATCATCAAACATGCACACTCCACGGACCACAGCATCAAATGGGACAAAGCAGAACCCATCGCCCCCATCCAGAACTGGCTCCGAAGGAGAATCCCAGAAACCATCGAGATTTTCAGCCGACAACACCGTACCCCAAGACATCTGTTTCAAGCTCAACGAGATCTGGCGCACTCTACAAGCACCCAAGCAGACACCTACTCTCGGTCAGTAGGGTCCCCTATACCCGAAACCCATCCCCTCTCACCCCAGGCGTTAGGGTTTCTCTACCCGAAGCCTCCCCCTTCCCTCCCCCCGGCATAGGGTCCCCTATACCCAAACCCAAGGTTTCCCGCCAATTCCAGGATCCAACACCTTCATGCAACAGCGCACACACTGAGTCACACAACCCGCGAATCTCGTTCCACGCTCCATCGCTTCCGGATTACCTTAACTTCATAACCAGCTATCCACTCCAGTCCGGCACACTCTCCTCAGTGAGGACAGCCAGAGCACATTTACCGAAACGTCGAGATAACGCTCACCCGTTCTTTTAAGAACCACGTCACCTCGCCCAAAAGAGATTGATTCCATGGTGTACCCGCAAACCCCATTTCTCATGTTTCTTCCACCATGAAGAGCTTCAAATCTTACTTAATATCAGCCTGCTATTCGGTTGGTAAACCAGGCCGTGCTCTAATGACATGTACTTGCCTGCTCCTTTAAAACTACTCATGACGCTAGAGTTAGTGGTTGTAGTCACTATCATAAATACGCGATGGAGGCACTGGTTCGGTTCAGACAAAAAACCTTGTCCAAAGCTTAAAAATGGAAAAGTACAAAACTGTTCATCAAAATAATGTTTGCATACTAAGATACAATAACAGTAAGCCTTGTGTCGGAAGACTCAAATTCTGTTAAAATACACTTGAGGGTTACATAAGTTCCATTATTCCCATACTGAATTCATAAATCTACCGATTTACTGCAAGTCTATGTGTGTATTTTTTCCCTGAAACCGCGTTTTCTTTCCCGGAAGATAATATCACGTACAGGAAAAAAACATTCATGATGTTATTCAGGTGCACGCAGAATTTAGAATGTCAACTGTAGTCGAGAATTTAAAAAAGTTTTCACGTGTTGATCACTGTGGTGAACCACTGAAAATGGGAATGGTGCAAAGGCGCTGGGTTAATTTCCTTAAGGGGAATGCCTGTTGCTGTAGGTCGGTGACATCTAAGGGCGACGTTCCCATTACACCTGTTAACAAGTCGTTAGATAGTTGTGTTGGAAATTAAATGGACACTTAAACCTATGTTTTCTAAGTAAAATGCTTTTCAATTTTCTTAGCAACATTATACTTGTCAGGACATATCTCTTTCTGACGGCTGTTTGAAGGGAAAACTAGTGTTGTTGGCACTCTTGTCTACGAACGTCAGTCGAAATCTATTGGTCTGGCTCTTAGTCCAAGATTAGTAATTATTGACGGGGTTCCAACGTAATGGTCGGTCATCCTCATGTAAAGGCTAAAATACATTAACAGCGTGTAGATTAGAGCAAGTAAAAAAAAATCAACGATATGAGTCCGAGCTGGACCAAGAGAGGGCGCAATTTCCACTCTGCAATGTCCAGCACTTCGCTGGTTCACAGACGAATATGAATTGTACGCGTTACGGTCGCTTCGCTACCAACAAATTGAGTACCCCCAACACGACTCTTTTAAACAGATGGGAACGCTTCTGCCCAAGGTGGATTGCGCTGGGAGAACAATTTTTATTAACCAGTCACCGACTTGGCACCAAGTCTAATTTCCCATTAATTTCTCTATAAACGTCGACGGCCTTAAACACCAAAAACAAAAACCTAACCCGATCAAACTGTACAAAGACTCTTGCATTACCGGAACCTATCTAACTTTCCCAGAAGAATGAAACAATAACGTTACTCTTGACATACAGTATATTAAAGTGCATTCGCCCTACATCGATCTACAACGAGCAATTACTCAGTAACACAATCAAGGCTCTTGCATCACTGTATTAAAAAAGAGTGAAAATTCACCCTACTCGAGTAAAATTTACTCCCTCTAACTGAAACTAGGAACAAGTAAGTGAAGTTTACTCACTTGATCCAGTTTTCACCAGAGCAAGTCTTTTGAATCTTATCTTTGAGAGATTTTCACGCTGAAGCGTTCAGTCCCTAGTTTCAACCTTTCGATATCTACCAATCCACTAACGGCGTTGCAAAATTATTAACCTTCTTTTTTAGTTGCTACTTCGACTCCAAAGGCCAGGACCCCCAATTTCAACAAAATTCACAAGGATGGCTTGATTGCAAACTCCCGTCCCCTGTCCGTAAAGGTGGCCAAGTCTGTGTTAAGGTGTGCCGGATACTGCGCCAAAGATATCCGCTGTTTCTCTTTCGACTTTGCACAAGGAGACGGTCAGTGTCGACTTTACAACCTCAACACAACCGACATAGAGATGACTCCCAGTCGGTATTTCTCAGTCTATGTGTTAATGTAGATATTTAATGCTCCATTCGCTATGTAGTATCATAGCTGCTGAAATAATAACGCTTATAGATTGTTTGCTGTATTTCCTTTATTAGGATGAAATATTGGACCTATACGTAATTCCTTAATTAGGATGAAATATTTGACCTATACGATTGAGCAGCTTATCTTGACACGTTGCAGTTTAACAAAATACAGGCACATAAGTTAACAGCGGTGTAACAATGCTGAGATTTGAATAGGTGGGATACAGTTTAGTAGTGTTGTATAAAAAGAATAATGTTGACAACACGTACTAACTTTTGAGAAAAAAAAACTTTTATTCTAAACTATTCTACAACTTGTAAAAGAAAGAGTGGGATTACTGCGCATAGAGGTGTTGCTTGGAGAGTGGTTGTGATGAGAATGGCTAAAAATGACCAAGTGGTAAAAAATGGTTGGGTACACAGGCCTGAAGAACAAGGGTAAATCTAATTATAAAAGTTATAAATCCTAGATAAGAAGTCTGCCAGTGGCATGTGGTAAGAAGGGCAAAGCAATAAAAGTGGGTCCTTGTGTAGGAGTGCTCTTAAATCAATTAGTGGGTTTGACATTACAGAGTCAGGCTTGACATTACAGAGTCAGGCTTGACATTACAGGGTCAGGCTTGACATTACAGAGTCAGGCTTGACATTACAGGGTCAGGCTTGACATTACAGAGTCAGGCTTGACATTACAGGGTCAGGCTTGACATTACAGTGTCAAAAGTTAAAGGCTCCTAATACTGCTGGGAAAAATGTACACGGGATCTAAATGCAACAGGGGGGGCGCTACAACAGGATGCACCTTTAAGTTTCCAGAAAGGTGTAGTTGTCAATGAGTCAAACACCAGATGTTCATCAAGGCCAGTTGACCCATTAATAAAACTTGGCTAGTTACTTGGAATGTGTGGGCGGAGGCCAGTGCACCCACAACTTTCCGTTTTTCATGGAATAATATTTCTTTGAAATAAAGGGGTGAAACTTTTATAAGAAATTGATATTAGTCATGGGTTTACATCATTTGGCTTTATTCTGATTGGTCAATGGATTTACGTATGACTTATATTCAGTAATTATGTTGATATAGTAGATTTGTAGAGTATAAAAACCCCGAAAGTGTGTTGAGAAATCGAGTTGGAACTGCGAGCAGATAAAAGTCAGATAAGACCATATTTTTCGATGCTTAAAGCCTATGAAGTGTTTTCGTGTTGAGAAAATACTTGTTTGTGAAAAGAGTCGAAGCCGAAAGGAGTTGTGTACAACCAGCAAGCATTTATTCGCTCGAGTCAGTCTGACAAGCATGGTCCAACAAAGGTCAAGCTATGTGTACTTAACATGCGTACAAATGCAATTAACAAAAAGTAAATTAACAAAACCAGTTTAGTGACCGTCACACTATGTAATGTAATTTTTCTCAATTTGCTTTAGTTAGATATCATCTTTCTGTAATGCTAGCAACAAGGTTGAATCAATAATGACACGTTTGTGCCGACCCCGCCCACTCAAGATAAGCAATTCTACCTCTCCTCCCCGGGGCTGGGCCATCCAAGTTGCTGAAAAAAAACCAACCCGACAATTGCCGTCCATCCCTAACATCCCCCCAGCCTCAATCCTAAGCCAAGTGCAAAGGTAGCCTCACCGGGAAGGGAGGAGGGCCATCGACTGACTCAAGTGAAGCTAGGCTGAGAATGAAACGGTTGCAATCGAGGTATATAATTGAGCACGCGTTTCGCCGCCCCCGATTCCGGTAATATAATACGTTGTATATATACTTCCGATCACACAGCCGTCGCCGCTCCCCAGAGTTTGATATCAGAGATTTACCTGTGACCTTCCACGAAGTTGTTTGCACTTGGGGGTGAAAACTACCTTTGTGAAGTATTTTGCTGTGGTGGAATACTTGTTAGCAAACGGGTGGATTTTCCTCACCAGCTCCCTGTTTGACTGTGAGAAGCTTTGCATGAGACGAAGTTTTGAAAATAAAAGAGACTCGTGTTCCTGACGAACTTCTGTTTGTCAACAAACACTTCTTCCAAGTCTGCATTGTCCGTGCACCTGGGCCAGGACGATTGCTTCGAGTTCTGTTACTGAGTCTCCCTCCACAGCACATAAGCCTAAACCTCCCACCGGTTCCCCTCCGATGGTACCCAGTACAACGGCCATGGACCTTCTTGTAGCATCATCGTATGGAAATTCCCAAGCCGACTATGCCGAGATTTTCTGACGGAAGAGAGAAGGAGTTTGCCTTACTTCGCATGGCCCTCGACAACCTCATCAACATCCATCCACACCTCACCGAACAGTACTAGTTCCAGGTGATGCTGGACCGACTTGGTGGTAGAGCATTTAAACTTGCCAAGTCCTTCATGTATTCTAGTCAGCCCTGCGCTGAAGCCCTAACTGCTCTTACGGACATGTATGGGCAACCGCGACAGCTTGTCCAATGCGAGATCGCAGCCATGATGGCCACGCCTGCCATAAAGTATGGTGACACCGAAACATTCGAGGAGTTCTCCCTCGACGTCCTCTCCCTCTTGGCATGCTACAAGCCCTAGAGGGTCCCAACGGCATTGAACTTCGTTGCGGCTCACATGTTGACCGACTTCTCAGCAAGCTTGCCCCCAGCCACAGGACAAGTTTCATGGAGTACTGCTTGAAGGCGGGCATCTTGAAGTTCAACTCCAGTCAGACCTTCACTCTACCGCAGTTTGCAAGCTGGCTCCGGAAAAAAGCCCAGTCACACAGCTTCGCCAGTAGAGCAGTGTCTGGGTGTAGCACCGGTAACCTGAAACCCCAACGACACCAGGAGCGAACATGTAAGAAAGATGCCCCAACAGCAGTACTCATGACAGCACCAAAGCCGAAAAACAAACCCCAGCCTTATTGTCCCTATTGTGACAACAAGGAGCACTATCTGGGTGGATGTCAAGAGCTCAAGAAGCTGAAGGCTGATCAGATCGTCAGTTGGATCCAGGAAGGGGGACGATGTTGGAAGTGTGGTCGTCCCATAAGCCAGACAAGTGCACTCTCACGAAGTCATGCCACACATGCAAGGAAGCACACTTAACTGAACTTCATGATGCCGCTCAGAAGACTCCCAGTCGTGTCTTCAGAGTGCAGATATCAAGCTAGACTGACTATGTTGACAGGCCAGTCCGTCCTAACGGTGTAATGCTCACAGTCGTGCCAGTTCTCCTTCATGGCCCTACTGCCACCATCGAAACATATGCCATCCTTGATGATGGCTCTGAGAGAGGTATGCTTCTGCAACCAACAACCAAGAACCTACAGCTCAAAGGCCAGCCAGAGACAGTCTTCCTTTGGACCGTCCGTGATGATGTCGTCGAATGCCAAGGTTTGACCACATCTCTTCACGTGTCACCAAAGGGGAAGCCCAACATCAAATACGCCATCACTGGAGCCTTCTCCAACAGCAATCTGTGCCTCTCAGAATACACATGCCCAGTAAGGGCTCTCCAGCAGCGGTGTAGTCACCTCCGTCACCTGCCGCTACCGGTTAATCAGGCATCAACGATGTTGCTTCTTGGAGCAGACCATACAGATCTTATCATCTCAAGATGCCCCATAAGATCTGGATCCCGTGGTGCACCAGTAGCCATTTACACAAGGCTTGGTTGGACACTCCAAGGGCAACTTGGAATCACGATAAACAGCTGGAACAAAGAGTCTTCAAGACATCCACATTTCCGGTGACGAACGACCTTCTGCAGCATGTGCAGATGCGGCAGCAGGCTGATGTCCTCCCTTTCGAAAATTAGAAGGAAGTCACCTGATCCAAACATGATCAGTTTGCTCTCCAGCTGTGTCAAAAACCACCCGTGTCAGCATTGATGGCGTGCAACGTTATGCCACACCCCTTCTGAGAACCCCAGATGGAGACAAGTTCCAGGCGACTAAAGACGGAGTTCTCCCAACACTTAAGAGAGCCGAGAAGAGACTTCAGAAACACCCACAGCTGGCAGAGAAACACAGTGAACTCATCACAAAACTGGTAGACGCTGGTCATGTGAGAATTTTGCCACATGATGAGGCTGCGAGGACTGATGAATCCTGGTTCATTCCCCATCAAACTGTTCACCATAATGGGAAGTACCGACTGGTCTTCAATTGTTCTTTCCAGTATAACAACCGAGTGCTCAACGAGCATCTCCTTCCTGAACCACAACCCGGTGCATCCCTCACTGGTGTGCTGCTGCGATTCCGACAGCATACCATAGCCATCTCCGGAGACATCAAAGCGATGTTCCATCAGGTGCAACTTCTGCCACAAGACAGGCCTCTCTTTCGCTTTCTGTGGCGAAACCTGGAGGTCGAGGCCGAGCCACAGATATATGAATGACAAGTCCTTCCATTTGGGGCAACGTGTAGCCCATGCTGCACCACCTTTGCACTCAGAAAGAAGGCCAGAGACCAGAAAGATCACCATCCTGAAGTGGCAACATCAGTTGACAAGTCCTTCTATGTTGACAACTGCTTGGACAGCCTATCCTCATCCGGAAAGGCCAAACAACTAGTCCTTCAAATGCGCAATGTACTTGCTTATGCTGGCTGCGAAATACGCCAGTAGGCTAGTAACGACCCTTCAGTAGTAGAAGATCTACCACCAGATGCTCGTTCCAATGGCTGCGAGCTGTGGTTAACGTATGGTGACACTGACTCCCTTGAGGCCACCCTTGGGCTCCAGTGGGATTGCAGCATGGATAAACTGCAGTACCGCCACAGGATAGTTGATTACGAGTCCCTCAATATGAGGAGCATGTATAAAACACTTGGAAGCCAGTATAATCCCATCGGTTACCTCACCCCATTCACTGCCCGAGCCAGAGTGATTGCCAAGACTTGTGGAAAACCAAGCGTAACTGGGATGATGCTTTGAAGCCTGGTGCCATAAGAGATCAGTGGCGAGCCTGGAAAATGGAGCTCCCAACACTGGCCAGCATCAAGTTGGAAAGATGCTTCACACTTCCCACCATGGATGTCGAAGGTTGAACCCGCCAACTCCACATCTTCTGCGATGCATCGGAAAGAGTTTATGGTGCTGTCGCCTACCTGCGAACAGAAGATAAACACCACTGCATCCATGTTACCTTTGTCATGGCCAGGTCGAGAGTTGCCCGTAAACGGCAGCTATCAATGCCACGCTTGGAGCTGCCTCCATCATTGGCTGGTGCCCAGCTGTGTCAGCTACTCCGAAGGGAGCTCAGTCTACCTGTCAGGGATGCCTTCCTTTGGAGCGACTCAACGACTGTGCTTGCTTGGCTGAAATCCGAATCTTGCCGCTACAAGGTCTTCGTTGGCATCCGAGTGGCAGAGATTCAGGCCCTCACTGACGTCAAACAGTGGCACTATGTAGATACCAAGAGCAACACAGCTGATGATCTCACCAGAGGCAAGACCCTGACGGAGCTTGCCCAAGAATGCAGGTGGCGAAAAGGGCCCTCATTCCTCATATTATCTCCTGACCAGTGGCCTGTCAACCCGTCCACACAACCAGAAGACGTCTCCGAGTATAATAAATCAACCTTCTCTGGTGCTGTAGCTGTGGAACCATCGAGCCCTCCTCACCTCTCCAAGTTTAACACGTGGGAAGACCTCATCATGGCTACTAAGGAGCGTCGAGATGGGGCGGCCGACGAAACTGAACCACCGGAGTTTAGTGCTAAAGAGCGAGGCAGCATCGAACAGCAGCTTTACTACCGTGCTCAGCAAGGTAGTTCCCCTAATGACTTGGCCGCCCTGAAGGCTGGAAGATATCTTCCTCGAGATAGCAGGCTCCTCCAGTTAGCTCCAGAGTACAATGATTCTACTGGTCTCATCCATTTTGGAGGACGTCTCCGACATGCACAAGACATCCCAAAAGAGTCCCGTTATCCCATCGTCGTGGATCCAGCGCACCCCATTACTCGGCTTCTGATCGGAGAATATGACGAGAGACTACTTCACCAAGGACCTGAGCGTGTACTTGCAGAGATGAGGCGCAAAATTTGAGTTCTTTGAGGGCAAGAGGCCATTCGCAAACATCAGCGCAAATGCCTTGGATGCCAACAATGGCGAGCCAATCCAGATGTGCCAAGGATGGGAGATTTGCCACCATCACGCTTGCGACTGTACAAGCCGCCATTCTTTTCAACTGGCATTGACTGTTTTGGGCCCATGACAACTAAGACCGAGAGACGCACTAAGAAACGATGGGGTACCATCTTTCAATGCATGACTACCAAAGCAGTGCATCTAGATCTGCTAGAAGGTCTTAGTGCTGATGCCTTCCTGATGGCCATGAGACGGTTTGTATCAAGAAGAGGAAAGCCCATAGAGATCCTGTCTGACTGTGGCATCAACTTTAAGGGTGGTACTTCTGAGTTGGAGAAGGCATTTTCTGCCAAGGAACCAAGACTGAAAAATGAGCTGGCCAAACAGCAGGTGAAGTTTGTCTTTGGCGGAGTGTGGGAGCGAGAGATAAAGTCTGTCAAAGCTAGCCTGAGAGTCGTCCTCAATCATGCTGCTCCTGAACCAGTCTTGCGCGCCGTGCTGATAGAAATTGAGGGAATCCTGAACTCAAAGCCTTTGGGTTATGTTTCCTCTGACATCGCCGACCCAGACCCAGTTACTCCGAACCTCCTGCTGATGGGACGACATGACGCATCTTTGCCACAGGTTGTCTACGTGGCACGGGACTTACTCATCAGACGACACTGGAAGCACAGCCAGGTGTTTGCAGATCACTTTTGGTCAAGCTTCATCAGGCTGTACCAACCTTCTCTGCAGATACGGCAGAAATGGCATCGAGATGGCAGGGAGATGAAACCTGATGATGTCATGATCGTTGATCCTGCACTCAGCCGAGCTCACTGGCCCATTGGACGAGTCATCGACACCTTTCCCGGCCCAGATGGTCGTGTGCGCATAGCCAGTGTGAGCGTGAGGAAGAAGACCTTCATCCGCCCTGTTGCCTGCCTGATACGACTTCCAGCTGTTGGCAATGAAGACAACAAAGTTCCAACCCTATTTGGCTCTGAATGAGAACTGTAGTGCCTCCAATGCTTTCCAAGTTCATAAATTTGGTTCCCAAATTTAGGGGCGGCTGTCCGAAAGCGTCTCTCACACCTCAACGTGCAGTAGCGCCCTCTCGTGATTCACTCATTATAATTGCCCAATCATTCCATGTCGAATCACGCTGTTGCTGAAATTCCCCGAAATTCTTTCTGAACGTACACCTAATCGCCCTGTACCTTAATTATCCAGTTGCCAGGTTAATTATAAATACCCCTGTGCGTGGATGACATAAAGTGAGTACAATTTGGTTGATCTAAATATCATATTTGGGGGCATTTCTGGGGTTACAATCGTTGGATTTGGAGTGTAATGCATATTGTATGATGTTCATGTCACATCATACATGTGTATAATCACAAGCGCAGGGACATTTATTTTCATAAAACTTAATTGGGGTTTCTTTAGTAAATTTAGAGTCATCTAATTATTGTTTAGGAGTGTTCGTTGTGTTTGTGGCCCTTATTCAAGTTCATATATTTGCCGGGTCGAACTATGGGTATGATTGCACATAATTTATCATGTTTATGTTAATGTTCTGATAATATTAAGTGTCCAAGGTCTGTGCACGTATTTATTAGTTTTTTATGTTCATTCTGTTTGTAGACCCCAAGGTAAATAAACAAACAATCAGCCCATCATCAGTTTGGCCGTTGACTCCTTTTCAATTGTTGTAAACAAAGAAGAAACTGAAAGGTTAGTACAAAGATACTGCTTTATTTAAAGGTATGATGGCAATACACCTAGTAAGTAAAACACAATAAACAGGAAGTAGCATTCGTGGATGAGAGGAATATGCATTACGCGTTCAGTGGTTTTAAAAGATATCATATTTGAAAAATGAAAAATCGTCACGAAGCTTTTTACCGACATGCAGATATCGGACGGTTTTAATACCAGTTGTTAGTATCAAATGATAATATTTTTATTGTAATTATCAACGCAGATACAGTCGGAGCAGTTAATCCTTGCGCTTCACAAAAGCCTCCAAATGTCAACCCCCCCCCCTTAATTGAAGTCGTCCCCATTTGTGCTTCTGTAGAAAAAGTACTTTAGCCTGGGTTTGCAAGGATTTACTTGCGTGGATGAGTTTAAATGTTAAGAAATTGTTCAATGAAAGTTTTAAGTGTAAATTATCCCAAACTCGATCGACAATGCAGCAACTGAGAAAAACACGTGATAAAAATCAACTCGTCACAATGATTTCGCCTCTTCCTTCTTTGTGCCATTGGTTACAGGTATCGCTGGTCCCCGCGTGGTCACAGCATGCAACAGAGCGATGGTTGCCAGGGGTGACACCCAGTAGACCATAAGGTGCTCGCCTACGGGGTGATTGCGACAGTTGAAGGTCAAGGCAGCAGCTAAGGCGGGATTAAACATCATCCCTGTCCATTCTAGACCTATTGAGAGAGATGCATGTCAAAACAATTAGTAGCATAACTAGCTGCAATCAAACTAGGCCCCGTCGAACAGCATGGCGTAGTTTCTAAAGTGGCCTTCAATTTTCATTGCAAGTATATTATAAAAATCACGTTTCTGTTGTCACAGTTTTGAATATTCCATCTGCGTACGTGCTGGCTGAGTGTTGCCACCATATAGTACCAACAAGATTAGCACCCTCCTTTGAATGGTAACGCATGAGGCTTTCCTGTCTCAATGGTAACAATTAAAGTAAAGGCTGACGTAGCTGACATCTAGCAATGACTGTATTCGAATACCTTCAAAGGGGCAACCCTGACCCGGGGATGATGGCTGTGTGTGCTGTGTGTCAATAAAATGACGTAAGAAACGCAGACAGCAACGCAATCAAGACGTAGACATATGGAAACATGTCAAACAGAAGTATCTCCGATAACCTATATGCATGAATAACGCAAACCAACCCCAGACGGATCGGCAAAGTTTGAGACCGGTTAAACTTTGCCGACTGTCTGCGTTAAGTTGCTGGGTAGGCCTTTACAAACACACACGCTCGCATGATGGGCGTACAACGATGTTTCTCTCACTGTCCATTTTGTCGTTATTACTAGCATATGCAGTCCCAATCGTCAACAAAATAGCTGACCATTAACAAATTACATTAAGAGCCAACATTGCCACCTAAAAGAGTCACAATTTTTGCGAAAATTTCCGAGTTTCGGACACCATTTTGTTAAATTTTTTGGTGGACGCATAGCGTCTCTCCCGCCAATGCCTGCGTCTTGACGTCTTGCGGACCGTCTGCGTTACAAACTACCATATGGAAACCAGGCTTAACCAAGAATGTGGGGACGAGAATAAAAGCGAGTCAACTTGTTTAAGCTGTACGGTCGCATCCACGGAGCCTACTTTTTGCAATGCATTGTGTGCATAAGAAATTAACTTTATCTGTTCCTCTTGTCACCACACTGTCAGAAAAATGGGCGTAAGGCTTACGCCTCCTTGTTTTTCATTTAACAGTCTCCTTCGACAAAGACTGTCTTTTCACTGGGCATTTCCATGTAGGCCTATTCCAGTCCTCAAAAATATACTTGGGATTTTGCATGAACCGTAAGGAAACTTGCAACACCCACGAAATGCCATGACTTTTGCCAGTGGGAAGTTACAGTTTGATGGGAAATTTCGGGGAATCTCATTATAGTGGTAGTAAAATTAAGGTAAATACATAAACGTGCATACGAATTACCTAGAGCAATTATGACAACTTGGACGGTCGAGTCGAATGCAATGCTTCTCATTTTCCCCCGCGGCATCAGATGCCGTCTTGCCGCGAAGTACACCAGCGTGGCGAGGGCCTCGGCCACTATGCCGCCCTGCAGGGACGCCTGCAGCGCCGAGCTGCATTGCTCCTGTATCATGACCTGCCACTTTATGCCGTGGCGTGCAGTGGGGGCCGTCCGCCAGAGCCGCTTGGCGTAAGGAAAGGCTAGTTGGCCGCCGAGAACTTGGGCGACAGCTAGGGTGTCAATTGGAGGGAGAAAAAAAGTAAAGACTGCAAAAATAGGTTCAAAATACAAACAAAATCCAATTAGGGAGTCCATTTCAAGTCCCTGAAAGTCCAACAAAGTCCACTAAGTTAAAGATAAATCTGAACCCAAGCCACAAGCCATTCAGGCATTTTTTTGTCGTTGTCCACATACACTTTTAATTATGGCTTGTTCAACACTTAAATTAAAATCACTAAAATTGAAATCACTAAAAATTGGCTGGTAAAGTTTAACTTCTTTGGCGTTAACTTTATCAGATCATGTCAAGTGAGTGGCGAGTACAACGATGCCACTATCTGCCGTGCTTTTCATGTAGGCCAGCTCCTGACTTTACATCTTTTGGGACCGAATGGCCTACACGGTGTCGACAGATCGCTGTGAGCCTTGATAACCTATGTATGTACTTACAAGTACTAATGGCATCCGTGGCATCGATGTCGCCTCGAAGCCAGGCCTGCCAGGCCAGCCCGAGGTTAGCTGAGCAGTCGTCATCGAAAGTGAATCCCAAAAGAACAAACAGAAACCACAAGTAAACCATGTAGGCCACCAAGCCATTCTCCTGAATACCCAAGATAGATACCGGCAGTTTTACGAATCAGCCAAAGGAATGTGTCAAAATACTACGCCATTTTGAAAACCTGTACTGTGTGACAAGGTGATCTGAGAGCAAAGTTGAGAATACACGTGACAGTCGTAAGTTACACCAATTTTTCCCATAAAATCAGAGGTCGATTTTGGGGAGGGGTTAGCAAAGTGTCAGTCCAAAGTGAGGGACACTCCAATACAAACATTGCGTTTAAGTAACAAAATGGTATATAGACTCGCACCCCTCCATAGTTTTTAATCTGTTCTTTCTGTGAACTATTTTAGTAATTTTAATGGGTATCTTAATCTATTTCTTATTTGGCCAACTGTAAATCATTTTAATGTGTATTTTTACCACCCACTGTGCTTGCTGTGACCAATAGGAGCAGTTTTTTTACTGATTGGAGTAAACCCAGGGTAAGATAATAAACAAAAAGGAACATCGTCCCATACTCATGTCAGCAGACAGCTAAATGGTTATCTTGGTAAAAAGGTGGACACACTTAAATCTAATCTTATAGCTTTAATTAGGATGTGTAAAATGTTGAAGAAAGGTCCCCCCACCTCAAAGTTGGCACGTCCACCTCTTTGCCTCATGAAAATTTTGAAGAATGTTGTATAAAGCCGAAGAGTGAGGTAATTCGTTTTGTTTTCTAGTGCCGTACTCCACATCCACATCTATATGGGGTGGGGGTCTTGCTATCCTTCTTACCTCCATAACCACGTCTCCTTCCAACATCCCCGTAACGAGTTGGAACGTGCACACGACCTCCCCGGCATATCGCCTAGCGCAGCCCCCCGCTGGCAGGAATTTACCTATCAACCGCCGAGCGACGGCGCAGAGCAGGGTGGCCAACAGAGCGAACAAGACGGCACCATAGCCGCCAGGTAGCACCGCCATATAGCTGTCCGCTGTCTTTGTACCGTGTTCTCCAGCCTACCAAATCTATAACCTATACAAAGCATGCATGTAAAGTGATGTACAACGCCCCTGGTATGTTTACGTCACTGGAAGAAGACATCCACAATCCGTTTGATAGGACGTGATGTAACATACGTACGAAGCGAAAAAAACCTCCACTTGTCTGTGGAATAGAGTTAGGGCCAGGAGATCTTGTGCAAATTACTGCACGACCATTCCTGAGTCCCACCATCCCTCAACGCGAAAAAAGCACGGCCCGAAAGATTTCCTTGCATGCAAAACCGGCCAGCAACGTCACACAGACGCAAACTCTACATGCAAAGTACATATATCTGTATTCATGTAGTTGCTTCGTTGTGACGTTCACCGTTACTCAAGCTCCGACTCTGCGCTTTGTCGACATACAGAACATTGAATAGCGAACAAAAAATCAAGAGACCTACTGCCCATACAGCCAGTCTACTCGTCGCACGACAGTTACCTGTCGCTATGGTACTGCTCGTATCACTGGCTAAACATCTGAACTTTGATCGAAAGGTTGTCCATGAATACAAGAAAATCGAGCCCACTTAAATTCGATCCACCCTGGATGGGCAGGAAAAACCTGTAATGGTATAATAGCATACTTTATCTGTCTTGTTTTCCATTGAAGATTTTCTTAGCCATGGTGATGTGAAGATAACTGTGAATCCGCTAAATATTTTGAGTAGAACGCACTACTTCTGAAGTGCACAATTACACAGCAGCAGTACTGCCAGGCCTATAAGAATGGGCGTTAAATGTACATTCAACTTGGCGTTTACCATGAACATCGCCCCCTAACATTGCAACGTGCCCCCTCCACTTTCTAAATAGAGCAAATGAGGGAAACTTTATGAGGTAGAGTTTGACAATTCACTACCCGTAGTGGCCAAATGCATTCGAATTGTTTTGAAATACACGTACTCTGTTTGAGATAGTGACAGCACTGCTTACTAGCGCACTAAAAGTCGGACGCTAGGCTACTTTCACAGGACTTGGCTGCCGGGAAACTCGCGCGTATTTATGGATGTCTGGCAGCCAAAACGTCTGGAAGCAGCTTTATTCTGCAAAACGGGTCCGTTCCTTCCTTGCCACGTTCAATAGCCGGATGAAAAAGTCTTCGAGGCTTTCTTAAATTTTCTGCCAATGTCGTTTTGACCCACTCTTAATCTCGGTTGAAACGCATATCAGCTCACGTGTAAACTGTTCAGATTGGCATCACGATAATGTTTCATGCGGAGCTAAAGGCACTCATTAAAAATAAAAGTATTGATTATAAGGACGAACAAAGAAATTGACTGCAGCGGGATTTGAACCTGCGACCTCCATAGACGAATATAAAAAAACCTGGACTTGCAACGCCTTTGTATGAAGAAGCCAACCAGCGGCCATTTTACCGAGCCGAATACAAATACGTGGGTTGGCTCCCCTCTATTGACGTCAGGAAGAACGAAGGCGGGCATCGCCAGGAAGGCTTTGTATTCGGCTCGGTAAAATGGTCGCGAGTGGATTTAATGATTTCTATAAGCTGATTAAGGGTATTGCGAGTCCAGATTTTATTACACACGTCCGTGGCGACCTTCGAAATACCGTACCGGTTGCTCTCCCAACTGAGCTATCCAGCCCCATGTTAGTGGGTCTTCCCATTTGTCAAAAAATTAAAGTAATTTGAAAACTCCTTAATCGAAGATTTAATTCGTTCTATAGGCTGAAAATGGCCGGGTGATTCTGACACACTGCAGAAATAACATTTTTGCACTCTGAAGAGCTGAATTTCAATATTTTGGTTTATTTGGCGCAAACTTAGAACACACTCAAAAAGTGTTCCCAGGGTGAATTGTTCCAAATGATTATTTCAAGGGAGTGACAGACCCATGCCTAATTTCAATCCCAAAACATTACACGATCAACATGATTATGCTACCCTACTGCCTTCAACCCCCCCCCCACAAAATCCCTAGTAAAAGTAACCGAAGAAAAAATGAAGAAACCAAATTCCTAAACTTTACTGCTTAGCAATCATTAATTTACTGCCGATATACTTAGATTTACTTCAGATTACCAAATCAAACCCTTGGCAACCTAGCAGCCACATTCATACAACATTTGCTGCATGTATTTTCAATCTTACGCCCCACCCCTACCCAGGGGCATAAATGATATACACTAACATCATAAAATATGGGTCAAACCACAGACAAACACAGTTACAGCTTGAAGGGTGCCTTAACCAGTGTTACTGACGATGCAGTCTGGTTTGCTTTTTGTTAAATTTTACACCGCACATGCAATCATCACCTTTTGTTTTAAAAACCAAAATGCTAAGAGAGCAAAGAGACATGCATGAGAACAACAAGTCGACGACAAGACAGCAACAAACTCTTCCATCCCAAATGATTTACATGACACAATGTACTTTGCGGCAATGTTTCCACTGAACACTCACTTGTGCATGACTTAGTGTGGTGCTACAAAACAGGTAAAGGAACCTTCCATGATTAGTCTACAAGTGTGTAAAACCGTGCAACAAAACACTGTTTATTTCACACATACAATGTGAACAGGTGGTATTTATTTCTTATGTGGATTCAAAGAGGACACTTTGGTTTTTTCAATTTCATCTCACTTGCTTTGAGTGATTCAGAGACACGCCCCAGTAAACACAGGCACTGACAGCATCTCCTTTGAAATGGTGAAATGAGTGCTTGGTATGTCAATTATTTCAGGTAACCAGACTACTCAAGTGGCACAAATTCAAGTTCCACTAATTGCAGAACAAAACTACTGCCTATCTCTGTAAAATTTTGGAACTTTTTTGCCAAAATACCTACTAAATGATCTACATGTAGGTGGGATATAAAGGGGCCATGTCCATCCCTCTTAAAAGAGCCATTTTTATGTAGGAGGGGCCTTTTAAATAATGAAGAGTGCAGGTAAGTTATTTGTTACTTTGTTTTCTCCTCCATCTTTCCTCCCCTTCAAAAATGTGTAAAATCCTAAAAGTTTAGCCTCACTCCTCAGAAAGACCCATAACTATAACCAGATACATGTAAACCAGATAACACACATCAAAGTTCACACTTCAGAGCCCCAATATAGATGAATAATGACAACCCAACTCTCAACTGTATTCATTTCCTGGATAAGTTAGTCTTGGAACAAGCCGCAGTTAAAAGATCCAGTGATTGAGGTACCAGTTGTGATCATGATGCATTGTATAGTACTGCTGTGTAACATCACCTTTTGGCCAACCCCATCCGTAGATCTCTCTCCTTCTCATACTGCCTCTGGTCTGCCTGTGCCAGAAACTTCTGTTTTTCAATATAACTACAGTGAACGAACAAGCAAACAAATAAACAGCATTTCAGCATTATGATAAAGAAACAGCACAGGCATTTTAACTAAAAATCGGACGTCTTGACCACGGCTTCGTTCCCTCCAGATCATTAAAAGCAACAACGGTCCATTACAGCCAGAACTATTCAGCTGCTTTCTGATTAAGGTTTCAAGAACTGAAACATAAGAGGGTAGTTGAGGAGCATTGTGAAAGCTTTGTGCAACTTCTGTTAGATATTGGTACTGACCACACTGTTGAGAAGCTAGAATTTACAGAGAGAGCAATGGAAGCGACATTGATTAGTTGGTACAAAAAAAGGAGGCATCCAACACAGAAGGTGGATGGATGAATACACAGAGTATGGAAGCATCAAGAGAGAAAGAGAACAGCACGGGACAGAGTGGACTGGAATCTTGATGAAGAATTCCTTCCTTCCACTATGGAGTGATACAGGTTGGAGAGAAAATTTAAAAAAGCAGTGTCCATTCACAGCAGGAACAAAGGTCAGGTGTCACCCAGGTACATGTACATGTACATGTACATACAGTTTGATACCTTGCACACTTGCCCAGCAAGGGCGAGTGCCCAACACCCTCCACTGACCCATCGAAAGCCCCCCTTGTCCCCGTTTTTCCTCGGTACCCAGTCTGCATCTCCTCAATGCCCGCCCCGCCCCGCACCCTCAGCCCTTCCCTGTAATAATCCCTTCCCAGCCAACTCACCCTTCCTTGCCCTTGTTGTGTAACTTCAGTTCATCGGCAATGCCCTCAGTCCTTGTGAAGCTGTTCCAGTCCAGGCGTGATTTCTCCAGGACGCTCATCTTGGGCTTCTTGTTGATCAGCCCCAGCACACTGCTCAATCCCCCAGCAGGTCTCTTGGGCCTAGGAGACAATTTGTGTTGAGAGTCACCTCTTGTTTGTATTTTCAATTAAAAACAAAAACATCCATCCATGAAAAAAACTTGATTCAATTCAGATCTACATGTATACTTGATTTCCACACAAGAAAAGAAAAGGCCATCAAGAAAAATACCCCAAAACCAACTGCCGACTATCCAGGAAGGAGAAAACATTGTAATGATCTCTGTGAGCTTCAAACGGCCACCTACATGAATAAGATTAATGGGTTCCCACCTGCTTATGACTGACGATATCAAAAAAGGCTTCTGTTATTGTGATTGGTGAATTCAGCTGCCAGATAATTTCAAAAATGGACATAAAATTGACCAGGCCAAATAAGTAAAGCCAAAACTGTCTCATGCAGAAAAGCACTACGGCAAGGTATTCAGAAAAATTAGTGTTGATTTTGCAGTTTTTTAGTTTCCCAAGACTTTTGTTGATTCTGTTTACAGGGAATGTTGAAATGGTTTCTGTTTACATCTGTGCAGTACTGAAGTTCCAATATCTTCCAGAAAAATCTTTCAAAATTTCTCCCCTTTGGTCTAGAAATGCAAAAGAAAAAACAAATTCAAAATGTTTTGAAGTTTGGCTTCACAAACTTAACAGCATCAGAAACTTTGCCTGAGTGACACCTCAGGAATTGGACCTACAGCATTTCAAAAATCCCTGACTGTAAGTACCAACGGGACAGGCTTACCCAGTTTTAGGAATCGAAGGGGTAGACCTGGAAGCCCCATCACTAGCCACCATTCTGTCTCCTCCGCTAGGAGCTGACTGCGAGAGATTCTTAGCCTCTTTTGAATCTGCAGCAACTTCCTCAGTTACTCTGGAATAATTTTTTTTCAGAGAAAACCAAAAATTCTAAACATAAAAATGCACATGAGTGGCTTTACCACTAACTTAATGCAGATGAATTCATATATCAGTTACAAATTTTATCCAAAAATTCAAGTAACATATCAAAGTGATTAAATGCTGTTGGAAAGCAGATCTGGACCCAAATCCATGGCACTGCACAATTGATATTTCTGTTTTGAAAAGTAACGACAGGTTATCTATATCTATATCATTGGTAAAATCACAAAAATGGGACTGACGAATAATCCCTGAATATCTTACTTGAAAAAAAAGTGAGTAACAGCCTCGGTAACTCTGTAAAATATTTCCAACCAGAATGCTGCTGTTTTCGCCAACCATTGTTTCAAAGTGTGTTTCATTTTACATACCACATCCCTTAAATTGTGCAATTTTTTTGCATGGTGTGTGAAACATTGTACAAGTCTGAATAAGACTAAAAACACCTTGAAACACACTGGTGAAATTCCTCAAACACATTATTAACTGAAAGTAAGAGGAAAACAAATGTAAGGTCTGAGGTAAAAAAGACTGTATATCAGCCATGAACTAGTACAAAGACAACGTCGAGGGTAAGCCTTTGCTCAGCTTCTGAGTTTAGCTCAAGAATTGTGCAATGCAGCAGACCAGCTACTGATGTCTTCAGTCACACCATTTGAAGCAAGATATGGGATGCAGAGAACCCCCCCTTGTGTGTTGGTCATACTGGAAATACAGGAAATCTTTTCAGACATCTTGGGGGAGGGATGTGTCAGGTAATGACAGTCTAGCTTGCCTACAGGGTTTGGACATGCAGAGAGGATACCTCAGTCCTGTATCTTGCCGGGTACAGATCACACTACTGCACCAACTATCGAAAGGAGGGGAAGAAGTTGATTTCTCCCCCGATGGGTGGTCTCCACCGTTGAGAAACTACCTCATTCAGGGCGAGACCCGACTCATGTACATGTACCTTCCAATTTAGACTCATGTACACGTACCTTCCAATTTTATGTTACTAATTCATCCAAACAAAATAGCTTGCCCATGGTGCCAAAGTTCAAGATACCAGCAAGAGGATGATTGGGTCATGCATGACTAATCAGGGACAATCTGAATAAACCTTGTCCATATTCTAATTGCCTCACTAGACTGGATGACAAACAGGCAACACATCTGTGAATACAAAGTCTTAATAGTCTCATCACGATGAGAAAGGATGCACAGTTTGCAAGAAATATTCAACGCAACACTTTGTGAACAAAGGGCAGCTCATGTACAGTGACAAATCACAATCCAGTTGAGTGATTTTAATTTAAATGACTGATTAAGTGTTGATGTCAAGCTTTGTAAATAAGCTCACTTTCCAATGGAACTTCGAATTCATCGGGCTCTGATAGTAATACCGCATGTGTTAAGAGCATCCCTAAGTAAAACATGTCTTCTCTGATTTTATCTGTTCAAATAAATACAGAAGCATCCAAATCGAATGCAGTGTCATTTGTCTTCAGAGCTTAACTAAAACAAGATTAATAGAGCCTTTTTTCTGTTCATGCCAAGATGCAAATTCTGAATGTAGATTGCATCATTGAGGAGAAAACGAGGGGTACCCTCGCCCTGTATTTGTAGTGGATAAACCCTTGTGCATGCCAAACAGTGGCTACATGAGAGGTGTTCTTTAACAAATCATGACTTCATCAGTAGGCCTACAGTACCTGCACATTGTTTAACGACTGATTTTAATTGCAATCACGTCTTTGTCCAGATCGCGTGTTTGCATATGAAGATTAGGACATTGCAGAGCCCCACCCCCCCCAGGTGCACCCATCCGTATAAAATCCGGGACCACTGCTTCATAACAACAGGTGCCTGTACGCACACCACTTCCAACCACAAGGCTGCATGCAGCTTTTAGGAGCCAAGTCTCTGGTGATAACGAGCACTATTCCACTTGGCGCTCAATTGCCGTTCCACACACTAGACCATTAAACATGATTCTTCTCCTCGGCATCGGACTGTTGACAGCATTTGTGCTACCCTGCAAGGCGACAGGTGAGGTCCTCAGAATTCACCCCATGAGGCTGGTGAAACTGTTACATGCAGCACACCATTGACTAGAAAAAGGACAGAAACCTGACTTGTACGCATTGCTGAATTGAATACTGGTAACATGTCTGCTGCCGTTTTCTCCTCTCTCTGCTTTTTTGTACCTACTTGGTTGTAGTTATTTTCACTGATTCTTTAGCATGCAGACGAGCGACAACAGACATTCTGGAAACAACGTCCTTTGTGTGTGAATGTTCAGCAGAGTACTGTGACACTATACCTAGAGATGTGGGGTTGCGCGCAGGACAGTATGTCATCTACAGCTCCACTAAAGACAGAGACCGTTTCCACAGGACAACTTACTTGTTTGAAGACAGAGGTTGGTACATTTTGAGGTCAGAATCAACCGCACAGGCATGTACATGTATGATACATATTAAATATGTACAGGGAGGGATCCAAAGATTAGTTTTTTTGTTGTTTTTTTTCATGTAATCATTGTGGTCTTTCAGGGGTGTGAAGAGTTCGACATTTCAAGTCAACCGCCGCACTCATTTTAAATCGTGATTTCCACATGACAAATGGATGTGGAACTTAAACACACATGACAAGAAGCTACTTTGAGATTCTTATCTCTTCCAGCCGAGCATGACCAAAGGTTCGTTCTTGATGCTTCACGAGAGTATCAGACGATTCTTGGATTCGGAGGATCCTTCACCGATTCAGCAACGATGAACATCAAGAGCATCTCTCCCTCTGCCCAACACAACCTCCTCAAGTCTTACTTCTCCTCTGAAGGTACTTGTATGCATTGTCAGGCTTTGACATCAACTGGCCTTTGTAGAAAAATGATCACCAACCCTAAATTAAACTCTGCCTGTGACATCACCCCATTTTTGGGTGCTCTGTTATTTTGCAACAGATGGAGCCTTGGAGGCCACGCATATCACCTCCATCACCCCACTTGCCTTGAATAATGGAGAAGGAAACTGATTGAGGCAAATCAACAACCCCAAAAATGGAATGACAAACTACTGTACAATGGATAGCATACAAAGCTTGACTTTAGTGGTGTCAAAACTAATTAGTGTTAACTGGTGTTAAACTAGCCTGCCGAGGTGATCCATGAAACATTCTAGTTTCCCAAAATGAAGCAGTACAAGCTGGGCTTTTTGCCTGACCTCCCAATACTATTGACGAAAAGTACCATTAAAGATTTGTCTACATGTATTCAGCTACTTAGTATGGATATAAACCTGAAACTAAGCTACATGTACCAAAAAGGGCTCAATGCGAGTTTACTACAAATCTTCCCAATTGAGTTTCATGCAATTTTTCTGATGCAACGTCGAAAAACAAAGCTGTTGACCATTAAAAACCTTACGACACTCGACAAGGTCATCTCCTCTACAAATGTATATCCTTCATAATTTTTTATGCAGGTATAGAGTACAGTATGGGTCGTATACCAATGAGTAGCTGCGACTTTTCAGTTCGGGTTTATTCCTATGACGATCACCCAGGTGATTTTGCACTGGAGGAATTTATGCTGGCAACCGAGGACATTTCTTACAAGGTGACACAATAATCGCACCAGTCAGTGAAAAGATAACAGGGAAGGCTATTGGTGAAGATGTTTGTTACCACAGGACGCTGGATGAGCATGCACATCACTGAATGCTGTATCACCAAAAAAATTAACAGTCTGTAGCCCCGCCCCCTTTCTGTTTTAATTCAACACACACAGACCTGGTATTGTTCAGCGTCCACAGTGAGTGACTTTAATGTACATGTATGTACTCTAACTTAGGTTAATGATTAACAGAGTGCAAACAAACTGCAGGACCCTACACGAATGCACATGTACACCGGTACATGTATGGCAATGCATGGAACATGTACATTATGTGTGGTGTGTATAGTGTTGTGTGAAATGTGTGAAAAGATGATGGTACTTTCCCATTCATTGACACTTCGTCTCTGGTCACTTGCAATAACTCCTGGTTGGAGCATAAGAAAAATCTGGCCTTTTTATGTCCGATAAGAGTTTGGCAGACATAAGAACATGACCAATTGTTCAGTTTGCTTGTCAGTTGACTGGTGATGCGAGTAGAGGACTGTTTTTCAAATCCTCTGGGTAGCAATAGCATGCTTTCGTCCCTTCGTATGGGACTCACAACCCACAACGCATCGAGAAAGAAAAGGGATTGTCCAACAGAAAATATGGCATAGCCTACCAGTAGACAGAAAAACTCGCATACGGAAACAGTGTTTGGAGAAGTTTGACAATGTATGAGACAAGTGGAGGTGTTGCTGGCTCAGACTGTTTGGGAAAGAGCTTACTCTGCACAGCAATGCAAAGATGTCCAGGAATTCAGCATTTTACAAGATGAATCCCTTTTTCACATCACTGATGAAGAAAATCTTTATTCATTTTACACAAAACGACATCTGTGGAAACATCTATCTGCAATGATGGAATGCCTAGACATTACCCTTTTATTTACATGTACGTACATGTATGTACATGTACGTACATGTATGTACATGTACGTACATGTATGTACATGTACGTACATGTATGTACATGTACGTACATGAATGTACATGTACATACATGTACATGTATGTACATGTATGTACATGTATGTACATGTATGTACATGTACGTACATGTATGTACATGTACGTACATGTATGTACATGTACGTACATGTATGTACATGTATTTACATGTATGTACATGTAAACCTTGGAGGAGTGAGACCATTGACTGGTTTCATGGATGTTAAGCCAATTAAGGATCATATGTAACCTGCTGTGCCAAAATGAGTCACATGGCCAGAGCCACTTCTGAGTTAAAGGAATTTGAAAGAATCTTACACAGCATGGAAGCAATAGGAATCCACAGCATTTTAATATCTACACAACGTCCATTTTCATCATACTAAACTGAGTGGAGTAGCAAAACAAAGAGTTCAAAGTCCTCAATCTAATACAACATATAACTCAGCAGTGGCTCTGGTGACTTAAGACTCCTTTCTGCAGAGTGGCTCACATACATGCACATGTATTGTCCTCCACTGTTGAGTATTCCATGGTACAAGTCCAAAAATGTCAGGAACGTCCAAGCATTATCGTACATGTAAATTTACCTGTTATCTCTTTTGGACACACAGATACCAGTGATCAAAGAAGCCTTAGCCATGAGCCCACATGACATCAAATTGTTAGGTAGTCCATGGTCAGCCCCGGCCTGGATGAAGACTAACCAGGACATGGTAGGGGGTGCCCTGATGGGCCAACCAGGAGAGAAGTACTACAAGACCTGGGCTACATATTTTGTGAAGTATGCACTGAATTTCCATTCTTCTTTCTCTTTGTTTTTTCCCTCTTTTGGGGGAGGTTTTTTTTTTTTGGCATTACCAGTTTCTGTACATGATATGGGCTACGTTTGCTGGTTCAGGATATCTCTCCATTCAATTCTTGACACTGAAAGAAACGGTGGAAACCTGTGTCCAATTCAGACCTCTATAATCACTGATTTGTGTGGAGCTATTGTCACAAACATACATTTTCAGATTTATCACATCCTGGGCAACTATTTTCCTCATTCAGAGTTTTGAGGATGTTCATACTGTAAACAGAAGTCAATGTATGAAGAATACTCATCCATGTTTTTAAATCCCCCCCCCCAGATTTTTAGAGGCGTATGAGCAGCACCAGGTGCCAATGTGGGGCCTGACCATTCAGAATGAACCCTCAGGTGCCGAAGTCCCCTTTAACCTCTACTCCTGGCAGAGCATGGCAATGCCCCCAGAGACGGCCAAGGACTTTGTCAAGAGAGACCTGGGGCCTGCCCTCACTAGTAACGGCTACAGCCATGTCAAGCTGATGAGCCACGACGACAACATCCCTTCAGTACTGGCTAACTCCAAAGTGGTACTATCAGCGGTTCACTTTATTTCTGATTACAAAATCAAGCATTCCTAAAAAAAAACCTAGGTAGAGTCAGGCATATACACATGTATACTTGATGAAACCTTCAAAGAAACAGCAATTGACAACATGTGCACACCTACAGGTACATGTATGTACAAGTACACACAACGCCATCATACCCTACATTATGTAGACTTCTTTTGAGCAGAGGTCTACATGCCTGCACTGTGAATATATACATCAGTGTAAGGGCAAACCCGAGTGCATGTAATTAACATCTCATGTACATGTACACACACACATGTACATCCCTACAAACATTTAGAAAGCTCAACATCTTTTCAACTTTTCTGACATCCCTACTATTTGAAAATTCATAGATATATGAGGATGAGGAAGCAGCCAAGTTCCTGTCCGGCATAGCTGTCCACTGGTACATGACCAAGGGCTCCAGCACCTACAACAGCCTGGAGGAGACCCACCAGACCTTCCCCGACAAGTTCCTGCTGGCCACAGAGGCGTGCGAGGGCTACCAGCCCTGGGAGCAGCCAGTCAAACTAGGCAACTGGGAGCGCGGGGAACAGTATAGCTTAGACATCTTGCAGGTACATGTACATGAATGACAGAGCAACAGCAGGAGCTGTAACATGTCAGTGCTACCCCCCCCCATAAACACTGCATGATCCTGTGACTTCACAGGGAATCAACTCACACCCTTGGTAGAGAAAGTCACCCATCTTTAAATTTTGACCTTCTTAAAAAATTATTTCTGGAGGACCTGAGAGTACTAGCTCAACTTTTGCAAATCTGAAACCACTGCAAAACTGTTAAATTTCTCTGATAGATGAACATGTGTTGGACCAGTATTCCATTTTGTTTTTTTTTAAATCATCCCATGTTTACCCTCCTCCGGGACTCCAAACCCAGGTACACTGCAAAAAATGTGTCATTGCTTTCCCATTTCTTGGGAGCATTCCTTAAGCACCTGCACTCTTTGTGTATGTATGTACATCACAAGAAAGCTGGCAACTGGTCAGGTGCATGAAGTACACTTAACCCCTAACCAGCCGGGAATGCGGATGCCTTGAATTGTTTGAGTGGTCATTGGCCAATCCTGAATTTCCATAACACTTCTTCTGTTGTCCTCCTCAGGATCTGAAACACTGGGTGACAGGTTGGGTGGACTGGAATCTTGCCCTTGATCTCTCCGGCGGACCGAACTGGGCTGGTAACAACGTAGACAGCCCCATCATCGTGGATGCAGAGAGGGACGTCTTTTACAAACAACCTATGTTCTACCACATGGGCCATTTTAGGTCAGTAAATATGTGTATTGGCACATACACAGGGCCTTTCACATAATGCTTTTTAATTGCAATTCTATTCCAAAAGTGCAGCTTCTGAAGTTTAATTTACAATGGAAATCAGAAAACTTTACCAGATAGAAGTACATGAGATTCGATTTCACTTTTAGAGTCAACATTTTAGGTGAGAAATCTTTCCAAAAAAAAAAAGCAAATTTCACAATGAGGTACATGTACACACGTACAGACATATTCAACCTCTAGATAGGGTCCCATATTCCCCTGTTGCCACCCCCCCCCCGATCTGCGCTTGACACAGTTTATGCCTGGTTCAATCTTATCAAGCAACAAAAAAACTACACGTACAGGTATTTCATTGTTAGTACAACTAGTAGACAGGAAAACCATTCACTAATCATCAAAAATTGCATTTCTCCTTCAGTAAGTTCATCTATCCTGGTTCAGTGCATATTGACCTGCGAGTGGAATCTCAAGCGCACACTACACTGCACAGCATAGCCTTCAAAAGGCCTGACAACTCTACAGTTATTGTTCTTTTGAACGTGTGAGTACAGTAATGCTTCATCGTCACCATTCTGTGGTGTATCAAGACACTATTAATTTCTCTTTTAGACATGCATGCAGTCGTGTCCCTGGCACTCCTGAAGGGCACAGCTGTCTTCGTACCATACAGATCTTATTATGCAGCTGCAGCGACCCATGGGATTTGCCACGGGCAGTGCACCTCTTCAGTCAATGACTGATGTGGGTATCGTGGAACTATTTTCACAAAGTCTTTGGTCACCTCGCCCCTTGATATCTAGTGGAAAGTGACTAACTACAATTCCAAAGTGAACCATTTCTACTGAGGAACAGCTGCAGTCTCTGTAACAGTGGCTGGGTTTATGGTACATGTGCCTACACTGTACGTGTATATGCCCAATATATGGGTACTTGTACTTGAAATCCTGGACAAAATTGTTGGGAGATGTGTCAGTTGACCTTTTAGAAGTACGGCAGACACAATAGGAGGGCAGTATTTGGTTTGGGTAAAATCTTTTGTGTTTGCTCCAAATTTATTCACTTCAAACAGCGCCCTCCTATTGTGTCCGCCGTGCTTCGGAAAGGCCAATAGCCATACCCTTTCTAGGTCCCCCTCTCCTCTGGTCAATGTTGTCATCTCGAGCTGGAGTGCAGACCACACAGTGAGACCCGACACTGAAAGCGGGCCTGGGGGTGGGGGCCAAACGCCATGTCGTTTTGCATGTGTTTTCCGGCGTTCTTCTTGGAAAACATAAAATGGCAGCTGGCAGTTGAATAGAAGGTACATTTTGGACAAATTGTACAAGTAAAAGAAAAAAGAAAAATACCAAGTTTATATTGTGTGTGTACAATCACACCTGTCTTGTAGGAGCTCATCGTATACAATGCACCATAGAATTTCAGCCCATAACTGTCTAAAATTGATGCGTTACAGAATTTGAAAGGCCCATTCTGGTACAAAAACAACTTACAATCCTGTGGCATTTTCCTCCTTTTGTCATTCCGTTATACCGGTAGATTTGAAAAATGCAATGATGATTCATCAAAACCCCCCAAAAGGGAAGTGAGAAGCTCAAATGCTTTCATGATAAGTTGTGCCTCACCGTTGTTATCGTGTTATGTATATCGCACGTGCATGCCGCATTTGTGAGGGCATGCTTCCAGCTCTGTTTGGTGAAAGTGAAGAAATACAATCATTACAATTCTGTCTGCGCAGTACAGATCACAAACATTTTAGGCACTATAAAACTCAGTGTCCCTAATACTTCAATTTGTTGCCACTGTTAGTTAACAAAGCTGAGATCTAGAGTCCTTAAATTCTATTGTCCTATCGACGATAGCCAAGGAATAGCCAGTACCTCCCCGCATATTGTTGGGACACGTGTCAATAGCCATATCCTTTCCAGGATACCCACTCCTCCGGTCAATGCTGTCATCTCTATCAACAACTGGAGTGCAGGCTGCGCATTGAGACCCAACATTTAGGGGGCCAGGGGTGGTTGGGGGGCCAACAAGATTTGGCCAGGATTGTAGATAAGCCACATGGGTATCTGAACCCACTTCATGGGTAAATACATGTATACGGCAAACCATGACTCAAGAGAGCTACAGTCTGAGCTGTGCTGTAGAGAGGCGTCTTCTTCAACAGTCGGTGTTCATCGGTCACATTTAAGAGCAAACTTAATGATTGCAGTATGTCTGAAGTGTTGTATCAATTTTGGTTCATCACTATCATCGCCCTGCATCTTCAAAACACTCCTCACCCAGTCTCTTTGCCGTTATCTTGCACTAATAACCAATTTTGGTGTCTTTTGCAGTGGTGCATCTATAGAGGAAGTCACCGTACACGACCCCAGACATGGCTACATTAACACCAAGTTACCCCCGCGGTCCATCCACACTTTCATCTGGTGATCAACTGAAGAAGCCCCAGTCCAACGCCAACTTCTGTTTGAGTGACTCTACGTCAAAGTTTAATTTCAGAAATTTACTTCATTCTCACCACCACATGATACTGTTTTCCCTTTTGTCTCCAAAGCGAGCTTGACTTGAGATACCTTAAGCCAATCAATGCACATTTAATGTCCCAAGTCTGATAAGGGATGCTCCTTTTTTGTTTTTAAAGTAAGAAGTGTTAAAGTATCTATTGTTCCTTAATGCCATAGACCACAGTTTTGATCACGTTCCCTGAACATGCTGAATCTATATTAGTGTACATTTGTAGTCTGTCAAATGGCGTGAAGAACCTTTTGGTCAGTAGCCCTTGTACATGGCCGAAGACCAGAACAAACATGCCAAAGTCTCCTGGTGCATTAACAGGGGTCGAAATTAACATCAATGTCTTGGTGGCCTGCAGGGCCAGTGGGAAGTGCACTGCACTTGCCCTCGTGAAAAGTTGGGGGCACCAGTTGAGTACACGTAATGGAATTAATCAGGCCTACCACACATGCCCATTTGTGTCCTTAGAACTTCTCTACCAAAACAGTTGATTGGCAAGCCTGGCTGGATTTAAATGAGGCCAAAAAAACCTAGTTCTGCTTCTGGTTACACGACCAATCCTAAATTTTTGAAGCAACTGTAAAATTGATATGGGTAAGTTAGAAACACACATTTAAAAACTTTTTTAAAAAAGAAAAAATCCTGTCTTTTCTGTCTTCACAAAACACCTCACAACAATTTTTTTCATACCTAAAGCTTGTACTTTTTTGTTTGCCTGCTTACAATTACCACATTTGGAAAGATGCTTCCATTATTTTCACAAGTTTCCTTCGCATTTCACTATTGCGATGGTGAAAACATGCACACAATAATGCTTGATGTGCAGAAGCAAGGTTGCACTGGTTCCCGCAGCGCCACTGCCAAAGAAAGTGTGATGGTAAGGTGGCAACCAGTCCATGCATCCCGGTCAAAATAGCATTGTACAATTCACCATATACACATGCAAATCTACAGCTACACATGGAAAAAAAATAATGTCACAGGAAGATTTCTACAAGTTAATTCCAAGAACTTGATTTGTTGTCTATACATGTACATGTATGTATTTTTTGTGTTCACAAATTTATTTCGAGGTTACATTGCTTGTACGTAACAATCGGCCAGATGCAGACTCAACGTAAACTCAATGCGACATGACCTATAAAGGTTTCATTGGTTTTCGCGGGGGATAACGTTAAACTGGCATGAATGACCGTGCAATGAATGTCGCGCTGCATGCTATGTGTGTACATGTATGTAGCACACGAGCCCGGCACATGATAGCAGGCAATCACAGCCGTAAGGACTGTGGAATTATACCATGAACTCGAAAGTGTTGCCCAGTCATTTGAAAAACAAGTCGTAAAATGTGATGAAAGTTTTGAAAATGTGGCAATGTTCCTCAAATGACCCGCCAGGCCATCGTTTTTGGAGAATGCAATACCCCAGTGAATTTTTTATTCCTGCATTCAGCAGAGAGGTTTCATCAACAGGAATACATTATAGCCTAAAAAAATCATTAACAACACAATGAGTAGGACTGAGAGGTTGTTTGTCTTTGTTTTTTTTTGAAGAGCGATCTGTTGAAGTTTCTTCTCATATGAAGAGTTCAGATGCAAAAGTAGATGAACCAATTTGGCACCTTTTGTGAGAATCAACGTTTAAAATAAAATGTGATTATGTATGTAGCACACGAGCCCGGCACATGATAGCAGGCAATCACGGCCGTAAGGACTGTGGAATTATACCATGAACTCGAAAGTGTTGCCCAGTCATTTGAAAAACAAGTCGTAAAATGTGATGAAAGTTTTGAAATGCAAACAAAGCAAATATCTACTTATGTTTGTATATTTAGGCAATAAAACTGAACTGAAAAACAGCCCATTACTATGTACATAAACTTGGACTCCCCATTCCATCATGCATTTTTAAGACATCTAACATTTTTAATTCTAAGATAATTTAATTTGCTCAGTTAAAAATTATTAAACAGGTGGCTGAATTTGCCGCATGTACTGATAAGCATAGGGTGCATGTGGCCAAGTGGTTGGGGTCTGTGGATTCCAATCATAGGGTTGGAGGTTCGAATCCAGCTGCTGGCAGTATCTTGTGGCCCTTGGCAAGCCACTTCACCCCAGCTTGCCTCTCTCCACCCAGAAGTATAAATAGGTACCAGCATTAGCTGGGAAAGCATCCCATCCCCTCCAACGGGGAATAGAAATATTCTCGGGTTTTTTCTTGACAAGAAACCAGAGATAAACACCTGTCTGATGAGCCAAATTGACTTGGACCAGACTTGCTTACTGATAAGTACATGTATAAGTAAGATAGGCACAGCAACCCTTCATTCGATAATTTTTCATGGGGGAATTCTGTAAGTTGAATAAATTGAAAACAGAAAGAGCAAAGCTTCATGATCTCCTGTGAGCTGAATTCAATTTTTAATGCCCTTAATGTTTTCTGGCCTCAAACATTTTTTAAAAAGCTACTTGCTTTACTAACCAGCAGTTCCTTCCTTGTAATTTACGCACGATACCAAAAAGTCTTTTACATAGGGCACATAGTACCGTCATGAGCACAAGTTTCATGTGAGATAATTCCATATTTACAACAGTATTATTAAAAAGGCATGTCATCAACTTAGAATCCCTTCCCAGACCATCTGGGTTGAGCCTCCCCGATATCTGAAAAGCGATTGGGAATTTGGATTAAACCTAGCAGGCCTGGAGTGTACTCCACTGGGTCTCTGTGTCACACTCTGGCTGATCACAATAAAAAGCAACTTGAAACAAGCTAATCCTCTTCTTTCCACTCCACAATTAGCCAACTGGGCAAACTAAACTGTTGACAATGGCCAGTCTTCACTCTATGTGGCTAACTGTTCAAACTCTTAGTCATCAATTCAGGCCATTGGGGGGGTGTCACACTTCAGTATTAAAGCAGGCAGCATCTGGCTTCATACCAACTAGGTTGGAAGGGATTAGCATACTGGCCTGGTGCCTGAACCATCTGTAATTTGATGTCACGCCTAAAGCAACGCAAGCAAGACACAGAAACCCCACCCATCCCTCAACAAGAGCACTGAATCACACTTACTTGACTTCTTCGCCTGCAAAATCGAAGACCTTGGTGATGGTCACTGTCTTCCTTTCAGCAGCATCATTTGTCTCTGGCTTTGTTTCACTTCCATGAGTACCAAGAGACACCTTTTTATTGAAGAAAAAACAAACAAATAAAGTACCATCACAATGAAGTGAAGAAAAACATGCAAGACAAATGGATATCACCCATCACAAGGATTCCATGCTAAGCATGGATATTTTGTGCTTGGTAAATTTCTGTGTGTCAAAATGGCCATGAAATAATAGCAAAAGACATATGTACTTTTCCACAAGGAAGTGACTGAACGTGATCCAACTCTAGATGGGATTGTCCTTGATGTCCTCTTTGGAGAAATCAATGTGCGTTTGTCAACAAGAATGTTATAATAGAAAGTAGGTTTGCGGTAGCACCATGGAGGTATCTCTTTTGTGAGTATTTGTGGTTCTGAAAAGGGACGTCGAGTACCACTGGTTCTTTTCAGAAACGCAAATACTCACAAAAGAGATACGTCCACGGTGCTACAGCAAACGTACTTTCTATTTTACCTGCTCACCATGCAAACCTTCAAGACTTATCAACAAGAATGTTGCTTTGGCCAACCGAGGAGATAAAAAGGGCGTCACATCACCACCAACACTCCCCTAGTAACTCCATTCCTACCATCACAAATGAGATTCGCTGCCCGGAAAGGAACTACATGTACATGACTCCTTGAATGACACTGAATGACTCCCACTTGTACCATTGTCACTTAAGCAAATAATCACTGGTTACAAAGCGGTGTTTTAAACAAAAGACTTAAACTCGACAGAACAGTGCCTGTTTTGCTGTTGCTCCTAGTGAGTCTGTGCTGTCATGGCTGGATGGCTGTGGCCTGGCCTTGGGTTTCTGGCCGACATCCTTCAAGAAGCTGCTCCACAGCTCCTTAGCCTTCTGTTTCTCCTTCTCCTCTTTCCTCAGCTGGGCTGCTCTCAGCTCCTCCTTGTACACGCTGGCAGCAGCATCCTCCGCATCCTGCGTGGGTTCCTTGGTGCCCGCTTTTTCCTCCGCCTCTGGAAGTTGGATGCCTCCTGTCCTAACCCTTTGAGAGGATACGTATGCATTTATGAAAAGTTGTAGAGAATGAAAGTGCCACTTGACTGGGTGTCAACCCAGATTGCCAACCACTCGCGAGTCTGTCTCGTGATTAGCACCATATAGTGAACACCTTGTTATTGTCTGCATGTACTCACTGCGACTCTAAGACTCGGATCAGCCACTTGTCTGTATCCCTGATAAGATAGCCAAATACTACACAATCCAATAAATTCACACAGCCACCTATGTAACCAAGGCATACTTCTCCGCAGTCTTCAGGCTAAACATACTGCGACTGAAGTTGAGTCCAGCACAAGTCCTTTTGAGCATCCTGTCAAAACCAGCCACAAGAAACAGGACGGACGATCAGAAAGGAATACTTCCATCACAATCTACTTGAATAGCGTGTGACTTGGCATGAGACTGGATGACTTGTGACGGACTTGCTAAGACTTGTGGTGAACTCGACCACGGGCTTGTAACACACCCAGGTCTTTCAAATTCCAACAGTGGGTAGAAAGCATTTTGCAGGATGTCGGGAAGTACAGACTAGCTACGAGTACGCCACTGGTACCTTGTTGCACTACACATATAGATATTGATGTACATGTAAGTGGAGTTATGCCATTTTGTGAAGTTTGGCATGACATTGGTTACAGAATCTGCTCTCAGAGCACATGCCAACCAATTTCGTGTACTGGCGCTGAGCTGCAACAAAATCAACTTAGTGTAGATCACTGATTTGACAGAGGTCAAACGACTGAGTTAGAAAAGGAAAGCACCACTCAGTGTTGTAGTCAAGTCCGTCAAAGACCCTGCAAGTCCATCACAAGTAATCCAGTTCCAAGTCAGCTCAGACACTATCCAAATGAACTATGACAAAAAAATATTCCTGTCTCATTGTTCACCTTATGAAAAGACTTGTGAGGAGACTTGTAATGGATTTCAACTGCAACGCCAGATGGAAAGACAGCATCATTCTGGATGCATTCAACTTCACTGAAGGATGGTACGCTTGCCAACCTCATAACATTTTCTCACTGGATATGTGTACAGTATGCATCAAAAGGTACTGAACACGAGCAACTGATGTAAAACTCAAAAGAGTGTAACCCAAACCCCAATGAGAATGGTAATTATCAAAGAAAGTTTCATTACCTCTTGATTTCGGGAACCTTCTGTCTCTTCCTCTTTTTCCCTGCCTTCTTGACCTTTGACCTTTGTTGCTCTACAACCTCTCCATCTTTGCGGCCATCATCTTCCGTTTCATCGTCATCAGATTCTCCTTCACTTGCCTCTCCTTAATGATACCAAGAGGAGTTCAGTCAGTCACTTGTCCAAAAATGTCACAGTGATGAATGTAACAAAAGCCCAGGTGTACATACATGTGGATATAGTTGTTGCTGGCAAACGTTTCTAAATGTTACTTAACTGGACACAACTAGACAGCGCCCTCTTTGGTTCGTATGCACAAGTAAGTCTATCAAGGTTATTAACCCTAACCCCTACGGTGTGTGTAAAAATCATACTGAAATTGGAGGATTTGGGACCGTTAGGGATGACATCTAAATTCCAAGTAGGTTCAGGAATCTAGTGCTAGTGGTGGATAGCGCCCATGCCTTAAGAGCAATGATACGCTCCCAGGTGGGTTAGATTCCCAACGGTCAACTTTTTTTGGTCCTGAAAAATTGTTAAATTGACTACGTGTTGTAATTAGAGAGTACGGTGGCGTACATTTTCTTTTTCTGGTTCTCCGAGTTCTGGAGGAATTTTTGGGGGAAAAGTCTGATATTTCACTGATGGTGAAACATGAGGTAGAAATATTGCTCCGGCAAGGTACTAGAGAGGTGGAAAATCAAACTGGGATACGAAAATGTCACACTTTTAGAGCCCTATTTCTGGATTTATCCACCAGACTGCACTACCTCCGTGTCTTTGGCCCCACAACGGTCCACCCAAAACATGCAGAATCCGCGAAAATGCCTTCTACATGTATGAATCCATTTTGCATGTATGGCCCATTCACCCCATCTGACCACTGATGTATTAATATGGGTGATTTTCAGTAAGTAGAAGTCTGTGAAATTTGGGTTTTGATTTTGTCGTCTTCAAATCCGCCATTCGTTTACAACAGCAATGAAGTCCCGCTCGTTTGACCGATGCCAAACACAGTGCGTTGTGTATGCGTGAACGCAAGAAAGTATCAGAAACAACAGCCGTCAGGTATTTTCATGTGGCGCGTCATCATTGTGCGTGCACGGGATGGGGATTGGACAAGCAAATGGTGTGCGCACCACACACTATGCTCTGGCAGCAAGTTCACACTTGACTCGATCCCAAGCATCGTGTATATTTCAGTTCATATTCATCAACATTCTTTGGCAATGTCGTGCTCTGGGAACCTACGTACATGTACATGTATTAAATCTGTCTGGTTCCCAGACCAAACAGATCCTGACTGTGTTTGGCGTTGATCCAACGATTGGAAGTTATCGCTGTGGTAAATGAATGGCCGATGTGAAGACGATCAATTCAAAACTAACATTTCACAGACTTCTACAAACTGGAAATGCCTATCATGCATCAATGGTCAGACATGTCAGATGGGGTGAATGGGCCATACACAATAAATGGGGTTCATAGAAGGCATTTTTGCAGAGTGTCCACTTTTTGGCTGGACCATTGTGGGGCCAAGGATATGGAGGGAGTCCAGCAGACTGGCCTCCTAGTCTGGGGCTACCACTGGCCTAGCCCTGGTTGGAAGTCGTCTACATTGTGCATTGCGACTACTAACGTTCAGGGTATAAGTCCTCCTATAATACCCTATATTTTTAACGGTTTTTCTGACATTTTTACCTGCCGAAGACAGCTCAAATGTCGTTCATAAGTGTCTTAAACCCAAAATTCCATAAATGGTGTGTTGTAATTACTAAATACGCCCACGGACAATTTATAATACTTTGCAGGAACTTTAGTGCAACTCCATCCTTTCCGTTGTGAACAATCGAAGTTCGTCTAGGACACAAACATGTACTTGCACATGTGCAAAATGCAAACATGTAGTAACCAACCACCCCTTACACATGCACGGAAGAGCTGTGGGCGTGAGAAGTTGCAGATCATAAGACCGTGTGTGAAACGGGCTTCCGATTTCAAGCTACGGCTACATGTCGGTCCGTTGTCTGAGCGTCTCCATCTCCGTCTGTATTTCCAATGGAGGGAAGACTTAGACCTTGTTCTAGACAACATAACTGACAGAATTTGGGCCGAGCTTGGAGGCCATTTTGCACATGCGCAAGTACGTACTACGAGTACTAGATGAATGTAGATTGTTCACAAATCGCGACGGAAAGTATGGAATTTCGCTAAATTTCCTGCAAAATATGTTGTCCACGGGCGTATTTAGTAATTTCAACACAGCATTTATGAAATTCAGGAAACTTTTATACCCTGGACGTCAGTTGTAGTCAATAGTGTAAATGAAGGCAACGTCCAACCTGGGCTACCAATAAAAACCATGGGCCGTGTTTGGCCATAGCATGGGCACTGATGGGCTGAGCAGGTTAAGCACATACACTGACAGTGACATACATCAAGACATAGGCCTAGAGTCCACTGTACCGTGTCTACGAACATGCTACGAATCACACTTTTCATGAATCAATCTTTTAATATTTGGACATGGTCTGTAACTATCGCCCGACCACGTCGAAACGTGTTTTTTAAGGCGAATCGTAGAGTCCAGTTGATGTTCGACTCGGTGCGTTAGGCCATGCATCATACATGTCGTAACGGGAGTAACAACGGACATGCATGCCGGGTCAACCATCACTCAGTATGCGGCGACTAGCAGGACACCTGATCACTGCCGATTTTTTTTCTCTTCTCTGAAGTCTGGCATGTATTACCTGATGGTAAATAATCTTCGTCCTCGTCAGAGCTGTAGTCTTCGTCTTCAGGTTCACATAACATCTTCGGTACGCGGGAGATTGGAAAACTAAGGCTCTAGCCTCACCTTTCTACACAAACGTTACCGTATAAACACCTTCATGTACATATACATGTATACTGCATGTACATGTACTTGTCATGACGAAGCCACATTTCAGGCCAACGCTCAGCAGTATGGTGTTCCATATGTGCCAGTCGCATTTTTCACCGGGCGTCGCATTTTTCACCGGGCGTCGCATTTTTCGACGGCGTCGCATTTTTCAACGTGCGTCGCATTTTTCGACGGCGTCGCATTTTTCAACGTGCGTCGCATTTTTCACCGGGCGTCGCATTTTTTGACTGGCGTCGCATTTTTCAACGTGCGTCGCATTTTTCACCGGGCGTCGCATTTTTCGACCGGCGTCGCATTTTTCAACTTGGGTCGCCTTTCAATGTGAATAAGCCATTAATCATCAATGGTCAAACTTGGTCCAGCCGGACCTGACGTTGTTGACGTGGATGCTAAAAGTGTGCGTATATTTTTTTAATGATTATGGAAACGGATAAATTAGAACTAATAAATAAGAAAGCAATTATCTTGTTGCCCTATTTGTATTTCCAAAAGCGTCGGGAACTGAAACGTTCGTAGAATTAAAATAATTTACAGTTGATAACCAGCACAACTGTATGCGTAACATCTTCTAGCATATGAAATACAGTACTGCAACATAAAATCATGTAACTCTACTTTTGAACACAGAAATTACTTTACATAAAACCTGCTTACAACCCACTGCCTTGCAAAAAGTGGTAGAGAACATGCACCACATTTTAAGATTGAGGGCATACGAGCAATGAAACCCAACAAAGGAATATTCAGTAAGTAAAATTGTTATATTTAATTAATTTGGTACAATAATAGCGGATCGAGAATGTATTTGACACAACCACTGCTTGAATGAAACTTGCATACAAAAGAAATGTTTCAACCTAAAGTGTCTCTTCTCTCACTGCTACCGTATTTCAAGACGTTCTGTTATCCTTACCCGCAAACTTATTAGGAACCTGTTCAGTGTCAAGTCGTCAGGACTTCTTCTCCTAAGATTCAATTTGCGGAGAATTCTGTGCAGCGTTCTCAGGCTGACAGTACAAGGAATAAAACCATATCCATCTCTATAAAACAACGCACAAGTGTAATTTCCACGCATGGGCCGGAGGATAGCGATACTAACCGTTCAAAGTCTAACTGGTACATGTACATATACACAAATACTACAGCTATAGGCCAACACTCAAGTCATCCATGTCAGCATATACAAATAAAGTAGGCCAATACCTGATGGTTATTCGATGTCGAAGGACCAAAATTGAAAGAACCTCATCGTAGCTGTAGCCTGCTTCAAAGTAATGACGGACCAATCGGTCTCGTTGTAGGATGTGTCATTGCAGTCATTGTTGAAAGCATGTTGTGGTTGTAGCAACGTATACATTTCTACTCATGTCGGAGGTTACAGCATGTAGGCTACAGGCTGTGTTTTACCAGGCACGGTATACGGGACGGAGGGGTACCCCCCGTTACCTGTCTAATCCGTATACACACTCTAGACTATTGTTACCTAACACACACCCCCTAGAAGTCTGTAAAGAATTTCTGAGATTCCGATTAAACAATGACCAACGCAAAGGTGGTGGTTCTCTCCGTCCAATAACTGGCTTCAAATGGGCTGTCTGGAGGTCAAAGTTAATATTTTTCTTCGACAAATGCGACGCCGGTTAAAAAATGCGACGCCCGTCGAAAAATGCGACGCTGGCTGAAAAATGCGACGCCGGCTGAAAAATGCGACGCCGGCTGAAAAATGAGACGCCCGTCGAAAAATGCGACGCCCGTCGAAAAATGCGACGCCGGCTGAAAAAATGCGACACCGGATGGCACATATGGAACACCATACAGCAGGCATGTCTGTATTCTTGATTTCAAGATGTTAGTGCTTGATCGATAGCAGACACCGTGCATAGTGCGCCAGCTCGTAAAACTAGTTGTGCGAAGGCGCGTTCTTCGACAGAAATAAAATAGCTATCGATCACTGACGCCTTGGGCCAAGACTAGTATGTCATGTGAGCTGAGGCCGTTTTTCTGAATTTGTTTTGGCTGAGGCTTAAATTATACACGACTCTGTAGAAAGTAGCGTTTTCATTTTAGGAACTTTTTGGGACATATTGTTTTCAGATGTTGGTTATTTATTTTTTAAATTATTTCTGTTATAAATGTTTTAGAGTTTGTTTTCTGTTGTACTATTTTGATAAGAAAATGTTGTTCGCCCGTGATTATTATTTTTGTGACATGTTACTTTTAATATTTTAATTAAAATTTTTAATAATTTGTTTCTCAAATGGTTTTTCTTGTTTTGTGTTTCATTATTTAGATTTTTGAACAAGAAGATTAATTCTGTTTGCTGTTTATTTTTGTTAAAATTAATTTGGGGACTTATGGCCGCCCATACAGCCTAGCCGAACGTTTATTAGCGCGGCCTGTCATCAGTGATCAAACTGGCGCCCAATTTCAATGTGTGGCGTTATCACTGATCTCCGTTAGTATAGGGCCGTTTTCCAATACTCAATTCAGCGGCGTCTCAGGCTTCAACTGTTTTTAAACTAGCTGACTTTGAAGCTGTAAGAGCAGTAATTAGTCTAATGTTTTATTCCTCCGTGGTCTAATAGTGCCACAGGACATCAAATAAGATGCGAGAGAGCCAGAAATTACAGTAATATAATTTAATTTAAACGCTTCAGGCCCACAATCGGGGATTGGTTTGGGGAACGAAGCCTAAGCGGAGCCCAAGTCGAGTATTGGAAAAGGGCCCAGGGAGGAGGCCTGGATCGGAGTGCGCTATATACATGTATATACGCAGCTCGATTATGACGGAGAATCGTTCTATTCGTAGACATGGGAATTCCTAATATTCGTAAGTCAGCTAGCTCAGCGGCGCGGCCTGGCTTGCAAAGTTGCAACTTGCAAGTAAAGTAAGCTGGCGCGCCCACACGTCGACGGTCCATTTACGCGTGATGATCTGCACATATGAGGCCTAGTAAGTTATAATATGCTGAGTAGGCTAGGCCCGAAGAAGTTGTACTAATGCATGAACTGATATGAATTTTCATACGAATGCATGAACTCATACTAACCATGTACTAACGGATGAGTGATGGAGGAGCGTCCTTGGACCGCTCTTTTTTAACGGCTTTGCTTTCGACCTGCCGTTTTTAATGTGTGTTAAGTCACAAATGAGACAGTATTTCCAGCTTCATTGATTCTTTCCCTCCGTGGTCACCCCCCCCTTTTTTTTAATACCTTGTGGTTTGTCTCCTCTCTCAGTTCTGTCTTTAGGCCTACACAGCTTTCTTCAGACTCAGAGTTCTGTTTACTATTCCCCCTCCCTTTTTGTTTCCCCACTGTGCCTTATTTGTTAGCGAGTCCCACTTTTGCCCAACCTAGTAACTGTTAACATTTTAGGAGAGCCTCTAGACAGCAATTAAGCCCGTTTGCTTTTTCGGCAATCCTTCAGGGGTGTTATCAGTTTTTTAGATCTCTGTGGTGTTATTCGTGTTTGAGTGTATTTATGTCGTGTTCTTGCCTGAGAAATAAGCAATAAATAATTAAAATAAATAAAGTTGGAAATGCTGGAGGGAACAAGCACTGACAAGGCTTGTTTCTCCTAACTGACGTTAAACTGAGTAGGCCTACTGAAAGTTGGGACAGTCCTTGTCCGAGTTGCACCCCACAAATCACCTTTTCCAAATGTTAAAGGAACTAGGAAATAGATATATTTTTATACATCTTACTAAAGACCCTTGAAACTGCATCTTTAGGTTTCAATTAACCTCATTTTAAGTTTTTGTTTTGCAATTTAACCCATATTTTGATGCGTTTTTGGTTTTATGCTATTTCATATTTGCATGTTCATGAGCAGAACTATGATGTCATCCAAGGCACTCAATCTCAATGTTGCACCGATTTGTACACAATGAATTTCTAGATGTTTTTTAACCACTGCTATGGCAGATTTTCTTTTCTTTAGCAATTCATTGCTGCGTAAGTATTTGGCAAAAATCCTTTTCACAGAAATGTTCCCAGATAGCAAATTTGGGGTTCACAATTTGAACATGAAAACGTGCAACCTGAACCATATATTCCTGGATTTACATCAAAGCAAAAGCGCCCTCACTTGTACAGAAATGCTTGGTCAATTTTTAATGTTTGAAAAAGTGTACTGCTCAGTTCACGTAACTCAAAAAAGATGTCAAACAGTCTTCATACATGGAAGAAGAGTACAAAGATACACAAAAAGTGATTCTAAGAAAAATTCATTTCCTGGTTCCTTTAAAAAAGGCGACTTTGTAGGGTCAAGTTACACGGACTAGGGCTGGCCCAACTGTTGATGCATATGACCAATTACTGTGGAAAATTTCTCAACCTTATCCAAGTTTATCATATGCATCTCACACTTGACACAGTTCCTCTAAANATATGGCTTTTTCTGTGACATTGCAAACAGTATGACTGAGATTTGAAGCTTTTTAAATAGGGCCTATGACTTCAGCACATGCTTGGCACATGCACATTGTCACTGGACCTCTGTGCTGTGGTTTGGATGGCCCAACTATAGCACTCCAATTGGGACGGACCCAATTATAGTTGGGACTGATTGGACCGTACAAGGCTCAAGTAAACTATGTGGGACTCAGGCTATGGCATAGGGCTGTACTAAATATCCAAATATTCGATCAATTATCAAATATTCGATTATTATTATTTTTCAAATTTGATTATTCAAATGCAAAATTGATCAAAAAGAAGGGAGAATTTCCTTTTTTAAATGAGAAAAGTCTCAGTGTGGAGGCTAGTTTCAAGCAGATTCCATACACTAAGGCAGCTGATATGCCAAACAGTTCAATATACATGTACAAATGTATACATGTACATGAACAAATGAAAAATCCATCCTAGAATATGGAAATAACTGTTAAAATTTGAATGTGCCAAGATGGTATTTTTTGTAATAATGATGAACTGTATCGATGCAACTTTGTTGAAATTTATATAATTTGATGAAACCTTCATGACAATATTTTAACTTGAAATAAAAGTGAAAAGCTATTATTGTAAAGGGAAATTTTGTGTGCTATTGCAACTGATTTTGTATATAGTTTGTTCATCAACAATCCACCGGCCAGTACGATCAAATATTCAAATATTTGATTGAATTGAAGGTCGAGTATTTGAACAGTCATTTATTTGAATTGATTCAGTTCTAAGGCCTAAACCTTTTGTACAACTGATGTTGAAATTTAACTTGAATTAAACTACACGTAGGTCTAGGGCCTAACAAAGAAAAGCCTCTCTGCCAGGCACCAGCAAAAGTTATGTGTGGCCCTTGGACATGTTGGACAAGTGTTTCTTCGTAATGTTTGTTACTCAGTTAAGTTACAAAAGCCAGAAACCGCACACCCAGGAACACAAATATTCAAACTTCCCAATTCAAGTCAAAGGCTCCTGCTGCTGTGAAATACATGTACATGTACTACTAGCTCATGGTGTGCACGAGGTAGGCCTATGTGCCTTTAACTTAACTGAGTTTCTTGAAAGTTGCGGTAAACACCAGCACGGGCTGGCGAAAAGAGTTGTGTACATGTACATGTAACAGCATGATCAGACAATCTTCCAGTATGACTTACAAACTACCAAAGCAATGTCTGTACTGTTTCCTTGCTTTACGATTTAATGAAGAAACACTTTTTAGGAATGAAAAGTTTCAAGTTTTCTTGGAAAATATTTTGGCCAATGCCTACTATTTACCGTGGCCGATAGACGTCATGCAGGAGCCTATTCAGCCTAATGTGTCTAAGGGGGGGGCTAGATTGTGGAATTCTTGCCAACACTTTATATTTTACGGGTTTTTTGGCCCTTACCCAGCGTATGTATTCATAAACACTGTATGCTCAGTGGTTGTCCGAGAGCTTGAGAAAAAATTCATGAGCTTGCTCGGGTGGGACTCGAACCCACGACCTTCTGCTTACTGGTTGCAGACGTCTTAACCACTCGACCACCGAGCTTGCAGGGTTCGGCTGGCCGGTCCAAGTCTTGCCAACACCCCATCCCCACTTTCCTTTCTTTCAGGCATTGGTACATTGTACGTGTAGCTTGCAGGCTTAGGTTCAAGTCATTTTCTCCCTCTGTGCACAGATCAATGGAGCAACCGGGTCAACTACAGTCGATCTTCGCAGGCTTAGTCTGCGGGGTGGGGTTCACACTCCTGCTGCTCTTTTGGAGGACCGAGCGGAGTGCAGGCAGGAGAAAGTTTAAGAAACGAAAACTGGGCAAAGCTGATGAGCCCGTAACTTACAACCTCAGGGCTGGCCAGGTGATTTAATAATAATGCATTAGGAGAATTTCGGAAATTAGGGGTCCAAAAGTGTGACCTTTTTTTGTCCCTGTTACACCTGATATTTGTTCTTTGACATGGAAATATCACTGGAATCGATTTCAAACTGTCACCATTTGTTTGGTAGGTAGTTTGCATTAATTCATCACTCTTGAAAATTGGAAAATGTGTTTTGAACATACAAAATCATATTTCAGATATGACAGGGACATGAAAAATAATGGCCCCCAGTTTCTGGAATTACCCGTAAATAAATGTAGGCCTGTCATTTCTGTGGAATAGATAATTATTGGACTGATGAACAGACAATGCTTTTGCTGTTGACCCAGCACAGCAACTGGACATACGTAGTGAGTGTTTTCACGAGACTTTGACTTCACAATTTTGCTGTGACAAATCTTTATCTAGGTCCTTGTATCGTCCTTGTGAATTCACAACGTGGAAGTCACTTGAGATCTTGTTCATTGTTGAATTTTATTGCCTTTAAAAAATAATCCTCCGGAACCACAGATGAACCAAAAAGAAAGTGAAATATCCCGCAATTTAACGTTAGGTTCAGTAGATGTTATTCATGGGGGAAGCCATTTTGATTGTGTTACCAGAATCTAATTCATTCAATTTAATTTCTAATTGGAGTGGTGCCAGACTCACTTTCATTTTTTTTAATAAGGCGCAAATGTAATGGCTCAAGACCAGGTCCTGAGCATTTCAGTGTTAACAGCCAAGTTTGAGGTTGCAATTTATTTTTTATGAAGATTTTTCTTCTTCATTCTAACTTCAATGTGAAGCCAACTTTTATGATGCAGTGAAAAGTACATTTGCCATGAGGTAACAAACTACTAAACAGATACATGTACATTGCAAGTTTGATACACCTGTACCTGTACTTGAATTGCAAGTACTGGATAGGAGTAGGGAATGATGCCCTGGGTAACTATCCTTTCAAGGTGGAAAATTCAATTCAGCTACACGTAAGTTGCTTTACATGTACATGTTATTTTAAAGAGTGCTTTTGTTCTTGGCACAGGGAGGACCAGCTCTTCGTGGAAAGATTGCCAAACTTGGATTGTGGCTTGTTAATTCGGTAGGTACATCTTTAACTGAAGTATCGGCTGTCAATGGACATCTCAAGGGGTGCTCCCCCTCCAAAAAAATTGAAAAGTAATGAAGTGGAAAAAGTGAAAGAAGTAAAACAGAAGTGATAAAAGGGGATGAAAATCCCTATTAAAAACAGTCAGAATTCATCTCCTCCTCTGTTAATGGTTTATAAGTTCGCTGCTGTACTTTACCCCCACCGGAAAAAATGGTTTGTCCCCATTTTTTCCCCCTCCCCAAGAAAAAATCTAGGCATTGCCCATGTCATCATGGTATTGTTTGTCACCGGAGTTGAATAGTCAATAAAACTGTGTCCAGGATACCATAAGGGTACCCAAGCTACCACCGGAAGATTGGCCCAGGCTTGGCCCAGGGGTGGCAAATCCGGCATAGGTTGGCCCAGTCGTACCAATTAACCTAGGGCCAACGCTGGTGTCATTTCCTGAATTATGATATTAATTAATTTGTCCTTAATTATAATGTTCCAAATTGAAAGTGAAGGTTTGACATATAGTGCACATCCTGTTTTTCATTAGAGAGGATCAATGCAATGCAATGCAATTTATTTTATCACAACCCTTGAAAATGCAAAGCTTTCTGTTTCAGTTAATCATATACCCTGTTACTATTTGAAAAGTATTTTGGTTCCCTTCAGAATTTTCCATATTGCTGAACATAATGGTGATGTCATTCCAGGAAGAAAAATTCAGGCTGCACTGATGTGTGCAGACCTGTCCCCCTTTCCTTTTCCTTTGGGATTCATTGGTGGGTAAATTTACATGGCAATAAGTCGACAAGCTCCTCTTCAGTAAAGTGCTCTGCGAGCAAATTTTGGTGTCACAATTTCAACAGCAAAACCTATACTCTTAACGGAGTCTTCCCTGAATGACATCACAGCTACAGTGCCTGAGTTGTCCGGAAAAGCACAGAATAATATGTCAATTGTGTTTGAAAAAAGTGCACCTTTGAATCTACTGCCTCTACCGTTCAAAAGCACTGCCACAAGCATGCATACTGCATAATTTGTCGCTTCCTGAAGTGAGTAATAATGTTAAGGTCATGTGATGTACTGTTCATTAAAGCCATCTTTTACTTTCTGTTGCGAGCTAGACTTGATCAAGTCCGGATTCGCTGTGAAGTTTGTCTTCATAAACGCTTATGCTTTGGCTGTTGAGGTTTTTTAATGCTGCACGGTGTTATTTTTTTCATGTCCTCTTGTGTCCACTGTTACTGTGAGTTGAGAAATCCCAAACGATGAATCTGTCATTCGTTTGTACACAGCGATTGGGCTCATCTACCAAAAGTGGTAGCAGCCAATCACTTTGCCAGACTTATTTTTGCGTTGTTCATACTTGCGTTATAATGAACAAGTCTGACACGTTTCATTGGTTGAAATTTCAAGTCTGACTACATGTACTTTGATTGGTGGAAATTTCGATACACAATGCAGGACCATAACGTTCATATGCAATTATAAATGACGAATTTCACCAATGGGGGGTTCGATTAGCTTATCTGTCAAGTTGCACTTATTGACTGATGACGTACATGTATAACACACGTTGTACAATAAAGGCTTTCAAACGAGGTGCCGTATAAGGGTTATGCGAGCGGTCTGCTGAGCGCAATGACCGTGTGCTGTGTACTGGCTGAAGGGATGGCTGACTGGGAAGAGCAACGTAAGTCTGACTTGATTCAAGTCTAACTGCAAGCAGGATGCAGCTGTTCTGTTTCGGTTCCGCTTTAAAGCACACATTGTCCCGACCATCATATCCCGCTTTTTGCATGAGCATTTTTACAAATCTAGTGATGATGCCATGCACATCTCCATATTTTATCAGTACAATATTTGGGAAAACTCCCCTCCAATGCAGTTGCGTTGTGACATAGCTGCTTTGAGAACGACAGGGATCGTGAGCCTGTTTTGTGATGTTTATACACGTACATGTATACACAGCTTGCATGTCTGCATGTCGATTCATGGTTAACAGTGATGTTTCATCCTAATTTGCACATACATGTACAGGTCCACCCAACCCTGACATATATATACTTGTGGGTTATTTCCTTTGTTCTCGTGTACAAAACTCCCACACAACACGGAAGAAATTTCAAATCACTGGCATTTCAACCAAATTCAGTTTCCTGGGTTGACATTTCAACCGTAAGTCCCTTATATAAAACACTTCAATTTGTGACAGATGAATGGCACTTGAAAATTCCTCCTTTTTGAGTAAATTTGAAATATCTATTTCCTACCACTTTAGTACCCCACAAGGATCAAAGCTGGTCCAGTGGGGTACCTTCCATTGTTCCCGTACCCTACAAGGCACCATGTACAAGCGCATACTACTTAAGAGTGTAGCAAAGAACAAACACCAAATATTATATTGTTTACATATATGTGATGTGATCTGGGAAAGCCCTTCACATTAAAATTTGTCATTTTAGTGTACGTAATTCATGAAGACCCCTTGCTGTTGTCAAAACTGTTTTATACCCAATTCTAGGATGTCTGTAACTGGCGTTATCAGTGTGTTTTCACAATCAATTTCAAAGTTCCAACGTTTTATTGAGCTTGCACAAAAACAAACGGAACATTGCAAATATTTACATATAAAACATAAACTAACAATTGAGACATTACTGAAAAGAATGGCAGTAAAACATCAAATTTTCTGCCCAAAATCTCAAGGACTAGTTTTATTTGGTAAGGTGACGTGTTTGAAGGGATTTTGCAGATCATATCCCATAGTTAGCCAACATTCTATTGTACAATACGTGTTCTCCTCATGTTACCGTATTAACTGTCTGGTTTTTTTATACCTCTAGTATTTTGGCAGGGTCAGCGGATTGAAGGACTATCTTATGAAGTGAGTAGCTTTCTCTACTTTCCAATTACCATCCATGCCATCTGGCACTTACAGGTGTTTGTGTACTTTGCGTCACAGGTGTTCATTTTAATTACGGGTTTTGCTGGTACATTGCTATAAAGCATGACCTTTTCCACATTTGTGCACCAATTTTTATCTGATTTTGGCCAGTCAGGTTTTATTTCATGAATGTTGACATTTAGGGACGTTTGAAAACAGCTGGTCATGCACATTGAAATAAATGTTCAAATTGTGGGCGAATTTGTTTAAAATTGCCTAAAATCAGGGCAGATTTCTGGGGAATAAAAACCATTGGCACGCTGAGTTATTTCCTTAAAACTAATACGACAACTGTGCATTCTTTTATGCAAAACTGACTGTAAAGCAAATTTGCCTGGTGGCATCGAGTGTCACATGTGAAACATCTGTTGTTATATGACAAGTACCAGTACATGCACCGGTATGTCGCAATTCTGGTGCCAAAAATGGACTTGCCTACCCTGACATATGATTTTTTAAGTTCAGAACACATTTTCTAATTTCCAAGAGTGATGAATTAATGCAAATTACCTGCCAAACAAATAGTAATAGTTTGAAATCAATGCTGGTGATATTTCCATGTCAAATAGCAAAGGTCAGATGTAACAGGGACACAAAAACGTTACACTGTCGTACCCCTAATTTCTGGAAATACCCATATACTGGAGCATGTAAACGATATTTTGTAGCATCTTGACACTATTTCATGTGTCCTGCATTTACAATGGCCTTTTTTTATATTTGACTGCACGTACAAGCAGGGTTTCTTTTGGGATTGAAATATACTACCCATCTTTTCTCATGCAGTGGTTAAAAATTGCTCGTCCACTCCCAGCAAACTTTTTGGGCTGTTGACCCTTGGTGCTACTTGAGCCCATATTTCCATTGTGCAGAATGCTCGGGGATGGCAGTATGTGTAAGATTATCCACCAGTGTCAAAGATTTGTGAAAAATAAATCTTATCTGTGAATGGGGGATTTGCAACTCTGTGCAAGCAAAAACTGCCTGTCCTACAGAATATTTACCTGTTGTCAGGGGAGGGATGAAGCCTATGTGCAGTACAAGGTTCAGTTTATTGGAGTCATCAAACAAAGCAATCTCTTGCCTGTTGTGCCATTAAATCCAGTTAAAGAGTGGTTCACTATTTCAGCTGCCGGGAACATTGAGCTCGGGGCAAAGTGTGTCATTTAGGCTTAAAGCTCTGTACAAGTCTGGAATGCATGATTGTCACAATGTTACAAAATGGACTCTGGCAAAGCTTGGGTTTATTAATTCCGAAGAGATTTATAGTATGCTTTGTGGGGAGAATTGGGGTAAAAAGTCATTTCCTGACAGGTGCTTTTCGTTTGCTCAAAATGTGTTGTGTAGTGCATGAATGTTTTTGAGCCTCTTTGACATGAAATATTCAATTATTCGAATTTGAATATTCAAATGCAGAATTCATGGAAAAGGAGGGGCTTTTTTTTTTAAATGAGAAGATTTCACTTTGGAGACTTGTTTCTAGCAGATTCCAGACACTTGAAGGCAGCTGATGTACCCAGCAGCCCAATATAGAGTCCATTCTGGAATATGAATGTGCCAAGACAGTATTGTTTGTAGTAATGATGTATTGACTTTAAATAAAAATGAGGCGTTATTATAGTGATTCTGATGTAAAATTGTGTGCGATAATGCAATTGATTTTGTATATGGTTTGTTCAAAAATCTGCTGGCCGGTACAACTGAATATTTGAATATTTAATCGAATTGAAGGTTGAATAATTGAAAAGTCAAGCCTTAATCATGGCATAACTGAATTTTTTCATTTAATTAACCTTAAAATTTCTAAAATCCAGAGCCTTCCAAATCTGAGTGCAGACTTTTGAAGACTGAGGAAAGCTGGAGGCTGGCCACTAGTATTTTGCATCTGGGTTTGATGTCCTTTGAAGTTCAAGGAAGTACTATTGGTTCTGTTCTCTAAGGAGGAATTTTGGAGGGTTCTGGAATGTTTTAGCCTTTAAAAAGTCTTTAATTATGGGCCATCTGATAAGATGGAAATTAACATAGTCACCTTAAGTGCTTCAAAAATTTTTGTTTCTCAGACAGGGAAATGTGTTTTTCTTTCGAGACATCTTGATGGAGGACCCACCCACAGTGTACCCTCTGATTGCTTGGGAGAGGCAGAGAGAGGATGGGAGCGGGGGTGGGAATGGTGGTAGAGTAGACCTGGAGCCCCTGCTGGTGAGCGAGAATAAGAGGCAGGAATCAGACTTCCGCTTCAGAGAGATAAAGGATTACTACGATGGATACAGGTGTGTGGAACAGGTGTTGATGACTCAAATGGGGATAAATCAGTGTTCAGAGTTTATTATGAGGAAGAGTTTTAAGATACATGTTTGTGAAATGCACGTGGAAAATAAAAATGCAAGTTTCCCATGCAGTGCAAATTATCTCATAAAAAATGTGTTTTGCATTCTTCAATGAGATGAAATGAGTTTTTGTCAAGAATAAATTCAGCACTTCTTCAATTAAAAAGGAGGTCAACATTGAAACACAGAATTAGTACATGTAATTTTGATTTCCGTACGTAGGTTTGGATTAGTTATTTGTTACGTTAACTCAAGTATGTTTTTTATTTATTGCCAGCAGATCTGTAAAGTACTTTCGTACATGTATAAGGCCTTTCTATAAAAAGAAGAATAACAGTTTTGGAAGGAGTTACCTGGAGATGTATTAATGTTAAAGGAGTTTTGATGTGTTTTTTTCGGAGTGGGTGTTTGGTTATAATTTTATATTTTCATTTGACATAATGTGCATATTTTGTGTTTTAGATCTGGTAAGTTAACTCCAAGCAAGGTAGCAGAGAACATAATTGCTGCTATTACAAGGTCAGAGAACATGGAGCCCAAACTCAGGGCGTTTATAGAGTACAACACCGATGAAATCCGCAAGGTGAGTAAACAAAAATTGGCATTTTGTCTGATCAAACTCTGTTTAAGTACAAATAACGAAGCACAAACTCTGCTGTTGGTTGGCATCAGTTCCAATCCAAACAGATCTAGCTATGTAAAATTTACTTCTTCGCTGATTCTTTTCTGTTAGGCAGCTAGAGAGTCAACTGAACGGTTTTCCAACAAGCAACCACTTTCAGTCCTGGATGGCATACCAATTGGTGTTAAAGATGAGATTAGGGTGGTGAGTTTTTTATTTGCCATTAGCCTATGACACTGCCCAGGGTTTAATTTTACAGAGCTTCTAAGCAGAAGATATTGCTGTGGAAAATGGCGGGGAACCATGGCCAGCTGGTTCAATGCCATCATATGTTGCGTGGCATTTTAGCTGGTAACCAGTAGTCTCTGAGCAATTTTTTTCCCATCAGAAAAAAGATATATGTATTTACACTCTTGAGTGAATGAAAGTATCTGAAAATTGCTCCAAAACAAAACTTAACGAGGAGATGTCAGGTTGGCGTTACTCTTTCCCCACCACTCAATTCTGCATTCTTGGTTTAATTACTGAGTTGATCAACATTATAGATTGGGCATTTAGTCCATACCTGATTTCATCGGTTTCATCAAGCACATTCCCCTGAGATTTTCCTGCTACCTCTAAAATTGTAACAGCTTCTCATTGTCTCCTCTCTACAGGTTTCTCAAGCTTGTATTAAGCTGCAGTGCCTGAGGCACATTTGCAGAATCATTGGTTTTATAACATGAAATGCTTAATGGTAATAATAGCATTAATGCATCAGAATCTCTAACAGTGCTTGTCATCTTCAGGAAAACTGTACATCTATATTGGGTGCTTGCATCATGTGATCAAAAGTAGAGCTCTAGCACATGGTTCTGATGCACTGGTTTTTACAATGCAAGCATTCCATATGCCTTGGAACAACTACTTCATGTCAGATGATCTATTCAGTAAAACAAATGAAGGGGTTTATTTTCAAGTTCCCAGAGCCAGGAAAAGTTGAGTATTCAAGCCCCGGTGGGTAATTTATGCAGCAAATTTTAGATGAGCAGTAGTGCCTTGTTTTGCGAGACTCTGCCGTTGTTCCAGCTCATTGGTTTGTTGGAAAGGGCTTGATTTGTTGTCATGTGGTCTGCTCCTAGGCTGGGCATCACCTGCGACAGGGGTCAACTTTCATGGGCCAATCTGTCAGCGAGGAGGACGCAGTGGTCATCAGCCGGCTCAGAGCTAGTGGTGCCGTCATCGTGGGTGTGACAAACATGCAGGAGAACGGCATGGGAACAACCGGAATCAACATCAGCAAGTAAAGCCCCACCGAATGTTCCATTAAAAAAGAGTTACAAGTTCAAGAGAATAAACTTACCTTGACAAAAAGTGGAGTGACTTGGAGTGTCCTCTGACGTGCTTTGCGATTATGAATCACACATCTCCCTGGTTTGTTTTTCTATGACTGGCCATTAAAGTGTTTAGTTTTTCAGATCAGCTGAACCGTGCTTTTCATGTCATTCTGATTTTTTTTTGTGTTAAAAGATAAAGGTATTAATCTGCTTTTGATGTTTGCATCAAATGAAAAAACTCAGATTCTCGGTTCAAGTTAAATGGCTCTTGATCCATGTCCCCGATTTTCAAAATGATTTGAAGCATGTCGATACGGAGTTCAAAGGCCAAGGCCACACAGGTGGAACAGGTGAGAGAAATGACTGGGGTGGTGTTTTTTACTTCAGGTACCATGGGACACCTCGTAACCCATACAATGTGAATCACTTCACTGGTGGAAGCTCTAGCGGCTCTGCGGCTGCCGTTGCTGCAGGTACAGACCAAAACTTCCTGTTCTAAACTTCTGTCATTGACAGTTCAAGAGATAAGGCAACCATTACTTCAAGCCTTGTGTCTTTTTGTGTTTTTATCATCAAGGTATGGCACTAGAGACGATCAGTAGTAACTCAAGTTTGGCCCTAAAGTGACCCACCAGCAAAACATGCTTAGGTTGTAAAGTACACCACATTGGCCTTAATCTCACAGTGCTGAAAATAGAGACAAATCCTCGCCGGGTTTGCATGGTAATAAGAACCGGTTGATATTTACTGTCATGAAACATTTTAAATAGTACATGTTCCCTGTTTTTTCTCCAATAGCTAAACTTTCTTCAACTGGTCAAATGTTCGCAGGGGCACAATTATGTGTATTTTTTTCAGTTATAAGTCATGTACCTGTAGGTTGATTTTGTTTCATTGCTGCAATGTGCAAGCCAGCATTCCGTTGTGAATTCACAGAGTCTTTCATTATTCACCCTAATTCTGGGACTAGGACCGTTTTTAATTCTTCAAAACTCTCCTAAGTGCAGGAATCTGATGACATGTTGACTTCTTAAATTCTCAAGGGGCAACGCAACCTCCTGTAAAGAAATGATTGTGAGGTTTCATCTTTCATTATCCTTCAAATTCTTGCAAATGTCAGGGTAGATTCTGAAAGGTTTATGAAGTGTCAGGATTAGTGACTTGTAAAGCCCACATTCACAGTCTATTTGTTTATCCCTCCTCCTGTTTCCCCACCCCTTGTCTTCTCCCCACCCCTTGTCCTCTCCCCACCCCTTGTCTTCTCCCCACCGTCACACAGGACTGTGTCCGGTTGCCATGGGTACAGATGGCGGTGGCTCGGTTCGCATACCTTCCGCCTTTTGCGGGGTGGTGGGCTTCAAACCAACATTTGGCCGGGTCACATGGCAGGGGTCCCCCATCACGTTTACCACCGTAGCTGCTCAGGGCCCGCTCTGCACCAGTGTGAGGGATGCTGCCATCATGTACGGTCAGTACTTTAATTGTCAGTTCTTTTGATCGAGTATAGTCTAATTCATGCAATGCCATATCAGCAGTTGAAGTGCATTGACGCAAACACTAAAAGGGCGGATCCAAAACTAAATTTTCGGGGGTGGGGATGGGGCCACATTTTAGGGCTTTTTGGAAAAGAAAAAGATCTGCAATAATGCAAAAAAAATCACATTTTTCTCCTGCCCTCCCCATGGAGCCGGCCTTGTCTTCTACTAACATTAGGCACAGACATTTGGGTGACAACACCCTACTGGTCAAAGCACGGACCATTTACCCAGGGATGTGCAACCGCAAGCGGCCCGGTGCAAACACATGTGCGACCTTGGTTCCATGCGTGTTACGGATTGTTATTACCCCCGCAGGCGCTCTTGACTTTCTCAAAAAAACTCGCGACCACATGACACGCGTTGCAGCATGCAGCATGTACAGTGCAGCCGTGGTTATGCCGAGATGGCGCGCCGACACGATGCTTAAATCTATTCGTTTTGACAAAAAATTCTTCTTCACTTATCGATTTCAAGGACGAACAAAGTTTTAATGAGGCAAAATTCCCCAATTTTGTGGTATACTTTTCTCAGAATGTATAGGATGAAACATCTTGAGCAGCATATTTTTAGAAAGGATGCACCCCGACTTAAAATACTACAAGAAAACAAAGTGGTAGACAGGAATGTATGTTTTATTATTAGAGAAAGTGTTACATAATCCAATTTAATTTCTGCTTTGATATTGTGCCAGCCGCAACACGCACCGAACCAGCTCTGAGCTTGAGTTGCACATGCCTGGGTAAATGGTCCGTGGTCAAAGTGACAGTCGTCCCGGCCATGCAACTTTTGTGACTTTTGGGCTACTAATTCTAATCTGTAGCCTTCTCCATCAGTGCCCTCCTCAGTGAGGGTTATCGACTTGTCCTGAAAACCATCGAGAAAGTTAGGGCAAAGGGCCCCAAAAAGGAGCGAATTAGTTATTCAAAAGCCTCCGCACAGATCCTTTACAAAAATGTGCTGTATCAAATTGGAGTTGGCCAACCAACTTTGGCAAGCTTTGTATTCAGGTGTTAAGGAATGTCCTTAATTAGGAGGCCTATACGTTAGGTTCAAGTGATGGTGGTGTTACATACCAGCTCTTGTACAGCACTGATGATGAGTTTACCATGCTCTAAACATGTCATTGGTATACATGTACATGCTCACAGATGAATGACTGTGTAGCTGGTTTACTTTCATGTCTTTGCCGCTCATTCTAGTTTGGTTATTTTGGGGTGCTTTTTGTCCTACGTATGTTCAGAAGAGCAAAAGCTGAATTAGTTTTGTTGTTTTTTTTCTTTTCCTAGCCGTGATATCCGGGATTTCTCCTTGTGACAAGTATCCCATGGTGCCTCCCCCCATGGATCTGGACGGATTTAATGAGTCTGACCTGAAGGGCTTACGCCTGGGAATCGACAAGGCTTACTTCAAGGTCTCAATTTGTCATTTTCTTGTCATCTGTGCCATTCATTGTCCATGTCATGGTCCATGCGTTTGTCCATCGTCCTCGTTTCTTGTCCTGGTTCCATGTCTTAATCTCTTGTCCTTGTGTCTTTTTCTTTGTCGTCCCTTGTTGTCCTTGCCTCTTTTCTTGGTCTCCTACCGTCATCCTTTGTCGTTATCTTTTGTCCTCATGCCTTGTCCTCCTTTCTTGTCCTATTCCATTATCCCTGCCCCTTGTCCTCGATCTCCATGCTGCAAAGCTGTATGCAGACATGGCGGAAAGACATTTTTCTGTCCTCCTTGAAGTAACTCGTACGCACGACTTACAAGTTGTATTTGGTAAGTTGGACTTGCATCTTATACAAACAGGTTAAGATTTGTAAGTCACATGTATGATACGTGTATGTATGTCGTACATGTGACTTATAAATTGAATGTTATCAGGGAATCACAGTAGGTTTCACAAAAGAGGAAGTCCAATAGAATCGCAGCTTCATTTCTCAAATTTGAAAATTCCACTTTTGTCCATAGTTTTTTCTGCTGTTTTCAATTTTCTCAAAATTTATGTGACCTTTTGATCACTTGACTTATGCTGTTCTGTAGAAGTCTGTTGCTGTACCTGGGACTCAGAGAGTCTTTTATTTTGCACTGTGATATCTTTTGAAATCTCTTGCTGTTGCATGGCTAATGTGAATATGTAAACGTGTTCTTTCTTCTTTAGCATGCTGATCCAGAAATTGTGATTTGCTGTGAAAAAGGTATGTTAGTGATTTCATTTCTGGGAGTTCACAGTGCCATGATTTTTTTTTTCATTGGGAAAGATGGGATTAGACTGTGCTGAACATACACATCTGAAGATGAGCTATGCAAACATGCTGTTGCTTTGTGACAGCAAAGCAGCTCATCTTGAAAATAAATGCTTTTTTTTTTTTCAAGAAAACCAAGTTTGAAGTTTAAAACAGTTCCTTTTGTGTGAAAGTGCAGGCTTGGAGCCAGGACACTGTATGGATGATAACATTAAGCAGGGAGTTCAACATTCATTTCAAAGTGATTTAGTGGGAAAGTTTGGTAAACTTCCCTAATTTTTCTGGGAAACAGTTGTGTCCACATTATCCCAAAGACCATGCATTTTGCCACATTTTGCATATCACAAAAACCTTATGCTGCATAACTGTAAGTTTCAAATGGAACTTAGACTCCCTAGGAATGTCCTTATCTCAAATATCCTATTTCTAAGTTGCAGTGTTGCCACTCTTCATGTTAAATTCTCAGCATAATTAGAATAAAGTACATGTATTCATCCTTTCCATATTTTCTTTGACTTGTTGATCATATGTCCGGGCAGCCATTTTGTCAGGCATGTTCTTGATGGTAGTTCCGGGGACAGTATAGTATCTAGCTCTGCCATTTGAAGGAGAGCACAGGCCCCAATAATGGCCAAGCACTGGTCAAATTTCTGGGGTCCACTTCAAAAACAGTAAATATTTGGTTCACAATCCTCGAGTTCAAATATTCAAAAAGTAACAAAGTATTGTCAAAATTCCAGGGTCCTCATTGTTACAAATTTGGATGTGTAAAGTACTTTCCATCGGCTTCTTAACAAAGTGTGTGCTTCGCAATAACAAGTTTTCTCATAGTCCATGGGTCTTCAATTTTACTCAAATTGTCAAATTTCCGTTGTCTCCTGATGTGTACCAAATTTATTTTTGTTTTTTGTTGTGCTTAGACTGGACCTGAGCATTATTTACTAAGTCCCAGAGTGTTCGCACAATAAAGGAACTCAATATACTTTTTTGTCCATCAGCTGTGAGGTTCTTGGAATCCCGCGGAGCTGAAGTGGTCAGTATACAGATTCCGGAGCTGGAGGAGGCGAGAACGGCCCACCTCCTGACCATACTGTCCGAGATGAGATTCAACCAGCAGGAATCCTTCTGGAACCAGCTCGACGAGCAGGTAGGTGGGTGCTGGCATTCAGCATGAAAAAAAAAAAGTAAATCATTGACAAGGCCACGAGGGAAGTCTGGGTGCAAGACACTGTTTTCTCGATGATATTGTGGTGCACCAGTACCTTTTTTTGCACTGTTTGTCAGCAAATCTCCCAGGCAAACCAATCACACAATATTCAAGGAGGGGGTCTTCTCAGGGGTGCAGGAAGCTTTGGTCCTCCCTACCCCGTCCCCACACCCAAAAAAAGGTCCCCCCCTTTGACCCACTCTTCCGAATTCACCAGCGATGGTACACAGGTCAATGTCATACAGTGTACATTTAGCTCTGGTGGCAAAGCAAACGGCATTTCCTCCAATTTCATATTTATTTTGTGAAAACTTCATTTGTTTTCTCTTCGATACCGTAAATTCGCTGTTAATGAGGTGGAACTTGTCCACAGAGGTCAATCCTGGACATTATTCTCTCTGTGCTGCGCGTTTCCAATGCATGGGTATTGACCCAACAATCGCCTGTAAGAGTCACAGCATTTCTGTGCCTGTCCTTCTTTTGAATACGCTAATGTTGCCCAGGCACTAGTTTCTCTCCTGTTTTGTTCAAAACCTGTCGTAAAAGTTTTTTCAGCTGTGTCAAATAAAAGGAATGGAAATTTAACAATCTCCCTCGAGCCCTTTCAACCAAGGTGGTACGTACATATTACCATCTCCCCATTGAAAAAACCTGTCAGAGGCCACGCATTTCTTACTATTTTTAACAAACAAGAAAAACACACCTCACATTCTTGGTCTGAGGTCCCTGAGGTTTTCATTAAAGTTCTGTGGTCACTTTGTTGACTGAGAGGATTGTCTGGGGCATCGGTGTGCAGGAAAGACGTGTTCCTAGGGTTTAACGCATTGTGTAAACTACCAGTGGAAACCTACCAAATGTTGAGAATTGAAATCATTCAGGCTTACACAACCATCTCCGAGGTTTGAAATGCATAAAACAATAAGAGATGTTGAAATGAATTGTCAGTCAGTGCATACACGGAGGTCCATTTACAGTGTAATCTTGCTCTGCTGAGTATTGGACTCTGCCAAAGCATCACCTTATAATGCAACAGAGAGAGAGACAGTGTTCAAAATGAACGTTAATTGATATGAGATCAATAATTTTCTCATTCTTAACGTTTGCTTTTGTAGTTTTTGGTGAAGGATATTGATTTTTCGGTTAAGGTTTTATGTCTGAAAATGCTTTCTGTATTAAAGCTAACCACGTACATGTACTGTATTATGTACATGACATAATCACAGCTATGACTTTAGGATGGTTTTAATATTGCATGTGTCAAAGTGCACTGTGTCACAGGAATCCATCACTAAACGTTGATGGATATCAAACCCCCTATCTTTTTAGCTCTTGCTTTTGATGACAAACAAAGACCGCCATTTTGTATATGGAGGAAGGACACAGAAGGAGTTACAACTCTGGCCTATCGAAGTGCTCGATGGTCATCGCCGCCCGGTCAGCGAACAATAATAAACATTCCAAAATGCCTGATTACTGCCTGCAGCTCAGCCGGACAAGTGGGGCCAGTAATATCGTAGCAATATTTGGGATGTTTTCTCGACAATTAACTACGATTTTTTTCTTTAGATTGTGATAGACTTTTCCATTATCCATACAATGATTGTAATTTTATTTTGTCACTCCAAAACAGCAGTTTTCAAAGTCTTTGTACGACTAGCCAATAACATGCACTACCACAGGACAGTTCAGTTCACTAAAACAAAATGGTCTGTTTCTGCACAAGGAGTGATCATGATATTTCATAAAATACCTGTTTGTGTGAATGCCGTAATAAAAATGCTTCAAATAAAACACCAACTTTTATAAACAACTTGGCTATTTATTTCCAAAATAAAGTCCACTCCCAGAAGAAAGTGTTCGATAAGGGCAATAACTGCACCTGAACACTTCGGGTACACAGCCTAATCAAAGCAAGTACGCAAGCGTTAAATTTGATGTTGTCAGATCCTACCAAGCACCAACGATGACATGAATATTCAACTTCCTATACTGCAGTACACGACATGTTATGGATGCAGATTACCAACGAAAAAATTGATGACCATAGGGTACAAAGGGGGCTTGTGGTTGGTAAAACAGGTGTTGCGTAGCAAGCGCTCATTTTGCTCTGGCTATGGACGTACCCAGGCATGCCAGAAAGGGTAATTGGCCAGATTCTATCATGGTGCTATTTAATAGCTCCATGATGTTATAGCCCGGGCAGTTCAAACTCCTTTTGTGCCCTTCATCCGTGACTATATGAGTGGCCATAGTTTGCCAAATTATTGTTTTTGGTTTGGTACTCATGGCCACCCATAGTTTTGCCAAAGGTCAATTTACTTACTGGATAGCACATGGAGGCCGTCTTTGTTTTCCCAGTTTTTTTCCAGACCAGCCAGGTAAAAATTTCACATAGGCCGGTTACGGCGGGTATGTTGTCTCCCTGATGTCGCTCAGGAGATTTGTTGTCAAGATATTTAGTTGATGTTCCCCGATTGAAAGTGGCATTAAGACTTCATTTCTGATCAACGGAGAAAAGGGTGACAAAAACGCCTGCGTTCCTGCACCGCTTTTGTTGGACCCGAAATCTGAAACTTTTTCATTTTATCTGGTCAGGCAATTTGATTGGTTTGGTAATTGCTTATTTGCGAACAAGTTAGTTTTAGTTTTCATTCCTGTGTGTTATACCATGGAGGTAGAATACCTCCATGGTTATACACGTATCAAGTTCTCTCTGCAATGCCATTCAGTTTTGCCGAATTCTTATGTTTCAAAATATCCGGCGTCTCGTCTCTCAAAGAGACAGTTTAAGCACGAGATACAAGGAGATCATACATATATTTTGGGGGTTGACTATGAAAAAATCCTTGAGGTCTGCCAGCTTATATTTATAGGTGAACATGCGCTTGAGTCAGTCAGTTTTGTGAGATTATCTGACTGTGCAGGCGTCAAGACAGGCTCGGGCATTACGCCCGGATCAAGTATTCACCTGTCTGCATTTGAAATTTCTTTAATCCCCGTGAGCTAAATGTCAGTTTGCCGGTCCCTTTTTATGTGAATTGGCATATGCAAAAAACTTATATTGCTGTCTGGGTCGTTAGAAACCAAGCTTTTATTGCCTTTCAGCTGGAAACAAAGAAATACACTATTCTAAGCACCTGCGATAGGAATCTGAAAAAGTAGAAGGTACTTAGCAGTTTCTTTGTGACGTAAGAAGTTCTTCCCGCGCGCTTCATCAGCCACGAGTGGAGGCGAAACTGCGGCAGGTACTCATTAAAATGCCAGCTAACCCAAAGGAATTCCAAGTTGAATGTGCGGGTCCCATTGTGACCAAAGAGGGACGAGCGGCTGAGCTCTGTATTGTTCCACCGTAGGTTCATTATCCCAGCTCGGTGTGGGGGTTTAGCACTGTGAGGGTTTAACTTGAAAATCGGCCCACGGGAGCCGAGAGCAATCAGAGTGCCGGTGACCTAAATTGATCCTTTGAGAGCTCTCTCAATTCACGAATGGGATCTTTAAGGGTGTGGAGAAGTCATGTCACCCCCCCCCCCATCGTGTTGTATAAGCTAAGAGGCTTGCGTCACTTGGGTGAACTGTTGTTCATCACGGAGCCTGACAGTTGAAGAGATTTCCGCAGTAGAGTCGTCTTTCTGAACTTGTTTTCATAGGCATATTTGATGTACCAAAGACTCTACTTGGTAGTTGCTGCACAAGTCATTCTAGAAGGATGAACGTTTCAGTACTGGATCCAGCGGGTTTATCATCAGCCCCGTCTTGGTCTCCATTTGGCGTCGCCCTCCGTACATCCATCATCGCCTTCCTCGGGGTAGTGAGCGTTGCTGGCAACAGCTTCTGTATCGCCGTGACTCTCCATGTCACCATCGCAGCTGACAGCACCAAAGTGCTGTTGGTGACGCGGGCCGTGTACGACCTGTTGGTCGGGGTCCTTGTGCTCTGCATGGCAGTCGTTTCCGCCTTGGACGAGTGGCCCTTTGGCCTCCTGGGATGCCAGCTGTTCACAGTCATTGTCCTCGCGATCTTCCTCATGTCGGTGTCATCCGTTGTTTTTCTCAATGTGGAGCGGTACATCGCCATCACCCGACCGTATAAGTTCCCCGTCTGGTGTTCGAGACGCCGCACCACCACCCTTGTGCTAGTTGCCTCGGCTGTCAGCTTGTGCATGGCCGTGCTCATGCTTGTTGCGGCAGGGATTTCAGTACAGTATTATCCGCCTTCAGGGTGCTGCTTCTTCGCGGTTGACAAATTCGCGGACACATTCAACCTGTTGCTCGTGGACTTGGTGCCTGTGGTGACGATGATTTGTGTCTATCGTCGCTTGATTCGAATCAGTCGGCGTCACATGGAGCGAGTGACCCGCCACGAGGCCAATGCCAATGGCCATGAGGATAAAGCCCTACGGTCCTTCCTTGTCGTCACCATAAGCTACGGCGTCTGCTACACGCCCTTCCTAATGACCAGAATATTGGAATCGTACGCCGGATCTATCATTCCACCGTGGTTCATGTTGTTTACAGTGGTGTTTGTATATTGCAACAGCACACTCAACGTGTTTATATATTGCCTCTTTAATCATTCCTACCGTCAGACTGCCAAGAAAATGGCGTTGAGGATGTTGAGATATTCTGCACATCAGATTGTACCGCTAAACACTTAAAGTATATAGACCAAATTCCAGTCACGTTGTCGCGCTCATGTGTGATGCACTCTTGAACTTGAGCATGCGCATTCTGGGATCCGTCTGCACGTGTGACTTGCGTGCGAGTTTTAAAGTAATGGTTTTAAGCTCTGAACGCCAAACTAGAATGACCATGGAGGTAGAATGACACGCGTCTAACTTCAGATTACAAGTGACACGTCAGATGCAGCCTATCTATCAAAAAGGTGTTAACAATGCATACGTGTGTATAGTTTCGTTAGGGTTATATATTGTCTGGCAGTACGGTGCACATGTTGCCCACTTTGATCATGTTATTGCCTTGAAAAAGCAACGTGGTACATTATATTAAATGTACAGGGGAACGCTACTATAACAAGGTTTTCCTTGGGACTTCATGGACAACCTTATAATAGTTGCCTTGTATTATTTGTAATGGAAAACAAACTTGCTTGTGATCTAAATATTTCCTTGCTATAGCTATGACTTTGTGTTTCAGTGCTTTTGTCTGTGTTCGACTGTACATTACTAAGAAGTGTGAAGAATGTAGAGGTTCTTGCCCTTAGGTTATAAATGTGTTATCTGTGGAACTTAAGTGTTGTTCAGTGTGACAAACCACCAAACGAGAATGTGCCATCAATGTGTCAAAATGTGATACCGACTGGTTCCGATTTTCTGGAGTATCGGGCTCCTTTTTTTGAATCAATTAGTTAGAAATTGCACAAATTGGGCCCCAAAAATTGCCAATGACTAAGTGTTATCTAAAGCATCTGTTGGGCACGAATAGTAGATTTGCATGATTGCTGAAACTCATTGCGCTTTCGTCATCCGGGAATACGTGACGTCAGCAATGTTGTCCAGGATCGACTGATTGGGCAGCGCGATCGACCGACAGCGCAGTCCTACCGATCGCGCCCAACGTGTACCTTAGCCAAAAGTTATAAAGCAGTGCATTGTTCCAAGTGGCTCCATGAAATACATGGCCAGGTCTGTTAGCGAATTTGATAGGATGGACGATACTTGAAACGACATCGATTTCCGTCCATATCATAATTATGTCCTGTTTCTAAAGGGCCTGTCGCACCTCGACGATTTAGCCAGCGTATGCCGACACGTCGTCGCGACGTATGAAAAAAACTCAGTGAATACGCTGGCATACGTGGAATAAGTTATGGATAACTTATAAGTTAAGAGCACGCCGAAGCACGCTGGTATGCGTCGTAGGACGGCGAGGTCGTTGACAAGTTTTGTGCATTCATAAATTTGTCGATGTATGCCAGTGTATGGCTCATATGACCCGCATTACACGGGCCGTAAGTTGCAAGTATAACTATGGAATCGTCGACACACGTCCACACTCGCTACTCGTGAGTTACTCGAAAGTCGAAATACGTCGAGATAATGTCTAGCGTACCCAAAACTTATTTCTAACCTGAGTAACGTGCTTTGAACCTATGTGTAACTTATATCGAACTTGTCTCCAACGCATATTGACGTATGTAGACGTATATCGTATTGACATGTTCCAGACGACCACGGAACTTACTGAACGTGTTTCTAACTTTATAAGTTATCTATATGTATAAGTTATCGAAACGTTCTATGTAAGTTACCAATGTTTTGCACGTGTATACGTCCAACTCGTTATGAATACGCTATATAAATGCCCCAAACTGAAAATACGTGTAATACCGATAGTTCAGCGTTTCTTCGTACGCACGTCGGCATACGCTGGCTAGATTTTCAAGGTGTGTGAGGGCCTTGAGGGTCAATCCTATAAACTAATGCAAAAACATACCTCAGCCCTCTTTGTTGGACCATGTAACAAAATATAATGCTAGGGTTTACTGTGAAACATGAAGCTTTTAGCAGGAGGAATTTATTCACAATTATACTTCGCAGGTGAATGAGAGAAAAATCTCAAAGATACGATCAGTCTTAAACACCTCACGTAAAAATGTTCTGTCTGATCTACAACCATCGTTAACTTTGACTTGAATTTTACCACGGGCCTTGTCTTTTAGCTGATTAGTTATGATTCGTGATCATCGAGATTTGGCTGAGATCAGTATTCAGGGTTTTAATTCTTCTAATTTTTCAACGACATCCTACCCGGTGGAATTTGCATTTAATCAGAGGCCCTTCGGACTTGGCAGTTACGACAAGAACCTTGTTTTATCAGAAACGAAAACAATGAAAAACATATTAATGCCACATAAAAAAGTCCCTCTTGTAAGTAGAATCTTGTAAAACAGTGCTCTGTATATGAAAGATTGATTTGAAACTTGTTTCTCCTGCCATTGAGCTTTGAAATAAAGTTAAACCTTTCCCTCTACAGTTCTGTGTTCCCGTTCCATTATCTTTTGTTAACAGTTTGAATGACGTGGTAGACCAAATCGCCGCAGTCTTCGTTCGCGACAGTGGGCAAGAAAAGCGTCTGTCCTTGAATGCTAAAATTTCCGCAAGGTTTAATTCCCTAAACAATAACTAAAGGCATTAAATGATGCATAATGTGTTTTGCTGGACGGTCATAAATGGAGAATGTGAGTCCTCATCAATCAATTGTGGCGCTTGAAAGGATAAGAAGGGATGGCAAATGAAAATTACATTGCCTCAGTAAATAGAGGGTGCCATTTGAGCCCGGCCATTTGGACCATTACTAATGCTGCCTGTTTACCCATTGGGTTAAGCACTCTATGTTGACAGTGACAGCGAAAGAGCTTATATTACTGGTACATTGTAATTAGCTACCAGACACCAACCCATTATGGTCAAGGGTACCTAAGAAACGGGCTGGAAATGGTGTGTTCTGACTTCAGTTTCGAGCTGTCTGTTATGAGGTGGACCGTCCGAGACCAATCGATGGAATATCTTAACCATTCTTTGTATGGTGCAAAGGGAAAGTGGTTACAAGTTTTGTGAATATTGAAGTTGGAGAACAGGAGTGACTGCAGCGTACTGTTGGAGCAAATATTCATGACGAAATTTGCATCTGCTTGACTGCTGGAAAAAAAACATTTAGGGATCAAGGAAACGTACATGTGGACGTGTGTGTACGTCTGAGATCATTTTCTTTCTCTGCATGTTTACAACTTAGATTGAGTTTGCATTTCTTCTGGATATTTGGAGGAGTCGAAATGAACAGTTCATCTGCAGAGCCTTCTGACCTGTCGCCATTTCTCATCGGCCTCCGCACCGCTTTCATCACCTGTCTCGGTGTTCTTATCTTGACCGGGAACCTTCTCTCCGTTGCCGTCACTCGCCAAGTCACAGACCTGGCAGAGAGCACAAAGTTCCTGATGATAACCCTGGCGGTGTCGGGTCTCCTCATCGGGTTGTCGACTTCTCTTGGCGTCGCGGCCTCGACCCTGGACCGGTGGCCCCTCGGCATGCTGTCCTGCAGACTGGCCACGGTCTGGACAACGACGATATTCCTCATCTCGTCGCTTGCGGTCGTCTTCCTAAATCTGGAGCGGTACATCGCCGTCACCCGGCCGTACAAGTTTCCAGTGTGGTGCACCCGACGCCGCGTCTTCATTCTCGTATTTGTGGCCGCGGTGGTTTCCTTGTTCGGCGCTTTGGGTATTCAGTTCGCGTTCGGCATACCTGTGAAGTATTACAGATCCTCATCCCTCTGTTTTCTCGGCCAGAGCACCAAGTATGGCGATGCACTAGCGCTTGTACTGTTGGACATTCTGCCGGTGTCGATCATGACGTTGGTTTATGTCCGCCTGATCAAAATCAGCCGAGAGCACGCCCGACGATTAGGCGGGGACAACCAGAACGAGGGGAGAGGTCTCCATGACAACCGAGCTCTGAAGGCATTTCTTACGGTCACGCTCACATTTGCCGTGTGCTTCACGCCGTTACTTGTCTACAGAAACGTGGAATCCTTTGCGGGGGTTAGTCTGCCGGGCTGGGTGGAGTTCGTGGCCATGTGGCTGACCTTTGCCAACAGCGCCTTCAATGTCTTCATCTACTGTCTGTTCAAGCATTCTTACCGTCACAAAGCGAAAGAGATTATCAAGCGACTGCTGTCTTGTAGAAATTCTGTTGAACCTGTGTTAACCTAAGGTGCCTTTGCAACGCCAAGGCTAAGTGCCAAAAAGCCTGACACATATTTAATAGTAATTACCTCACGTGCAATGGATAGTGTGTTGCAAACTAACCAGCTTTGTTTGCTCCGATTTCACGATTCAGAAGCCACTGACTCGTTTCATTTTCTGTGCTTAGCTTGGCTCCAACTCAGCCTTGTCACGATTGATGCCCTTCAGTACCTTTATTTGAAAGTTTGTGAAGAATGCGTTTTTCTTTCTTCTACAAGTCTGCATTTCTCATATCGTAAAACGTTACCTAAATGATGGTTAGCCTTAATCGAATCAAAGCACATATCAAACTCTCTCTGTACATTAGCATGTTCGAGTCAATATATCACCAGTTATCAAGCTTAGAAATATTGTAATAAATTTGACTAAGTCTTCTCTCAGATCTTGCTTATTCTCTTGATGTCTTAGAAAACAACCATTAAACAGATAGGCTTTCTCTGATAGCATTGACAAACAACACCAGCTTCCTCTGTGAGATGTACCGAATCCTCACATTCATGTATATGAATTGCCAGAAGCATCATATGGCGTCAGAGCTCGTGGAAACAGGAAGAACTAAGACAAGACCTGAAGAAAGCCTCATTAATGAGGATGGATTTCGAGACTCAACAAGGCTTGTGGACAATTTTTAGCTGCAGTTCCATTGAGAACTGTTTCGTCTCTTCAGCAAATCATTCACAAGTCTGAGTTAAAACTTCTAAAATGAAACCTTCTGTATATTTTTTGCCTCCTGACAGTATTTTGAGAATGCAGCTTTAATGTCCATGATCGAAAGCATGACGATAACGGATTTTCTCCAGGCGCAACAGCAGAAGACGCGAACCATCACTTTTCTGAAGGAAATCTTCAAACAAGCGGATGTTATCTTGACCCCTGGTAAACAGAGACAAAGAAAAACCTATTACAAAAGGAGGGAGGTAGACAGGATTGATGCGGAGTTTTGGAGAGTTGCATAAAAATGATTCTTCTTTGAAACCTTATTCTGAGTGCAACGCTGGACATTGCATTTTCCCCTGTTGGTAGTCATTGTATTTTGTTTGTCACTTAATTTAAACTGGTCTGCCTGAGTATCGTTGCTAAGTAAGTTGGCATGTTACGATGGGTAAAATAGGCTCAAAGTTGTGTGGCTCTATTTGGGTTTTTTTAACAGGCGGGAGGGGGCTCTACCAACTTTAGAAATGATAATTATGAGGCATTTAAATCTAACCGAATTTTGATTTGTTGCAAAGTTTTTGAGAAGTGAAAAAAAAACCATTCGGGGGTAAGTAACTAATTTGGGGAGTGGTTGGAAACAGAATTTTGATTCTTCTCATGTAATGAGGCGTCATTGGAGACTAGTCACATAGCAAGTGATTCGGAATAGATCTATGTGTATAAATCCACAATTTGCTGAAGTTTAGGTTCCCCTTGTGCAGGTTGTGCCGTTCTAGCCCCCAAAATCAATCCAGTTTATCTCAAAGAAGGCTTCACCGACACGAAACTGACTACAGATATTATGAGGTAAGGATGCTTTGGACACTTTGCAAGTGTTAAACGATTTCCCAGTCTTTTTCCTATTCTCGTAATAGATCGATCGCACCCACTAAATCACGTGACCTATATAGTGGGTATCAATCCCACAGCAACGTGTGTTTTGAGCGTTGTTTACAAACAATACAGCCAAGTTACAGTATAGTACCCAGCACATCAGTAGTCCGAGTATGGTGCCCACTGCCGGCTTTGTACTTGTGAAACGCTTTTGGTGGACGCCGTGTTGGTTGACATTTAATACCCACTATAGGTCACGTGACTTAACCGGGCGCAATCGGTCTATCAAAACAAAATCCTTTTGTCAACACGCATCCGAAAGTGTTGCCACTGGATGGAAGCACCATATGCATGCTGGAAAAATCTCTTTTGATTAGAATTGTCGCTCAGAGAAGAACCGATGGCTTTCAGTCGACATTTAAGGAAGAAGTTTTAGCCCCGCCCTCAGCAGCTCTGTTTCTAACGTAGAGCCACACGTGCTTTTACCGTGTTTCCTTTTTCCCCACCAGATACGCGTTCCTGGCCAACTTCACCGGTCTGCCCGCCCTGGTCGTGCCCGTTGGCTACAGCATGCAGGGCCTGCCGATTGCCCTGCAGATCCAAGGGGCCTGGTGGCAGGAGAGCAAGGTGCTGCGGGTGGGCCGAGTCGCCGAGGAGTTCCTGGAGCACGTCCGGAAGCCCCAGGCCCACTTCCAAATACTGGACTAGGGCATAGATGTGGAAATTGATCAGAGAAAAGAGGATGAAAACAAGTTTTGTATGAAAAACAATCCCCCAGAATTTTCCCCCATTCCACTGCTGACAGATTGTCAGTTTGCCGCTGACCAGTACTTGCCCACCTCCCATCATGGAGACGCCCATGGTCATAGAGCCACTTTAAATCAATAGAGCTTATTCTCGCTTCCAAACTTGAAAAGTTCACTGGCGCCAAGATACATTTGTAAAAAAAAAAAACATGTCGTATAATTATAAGAAAACAAAAAAACCCAGCAAACGTAGTGCTAGGGTTAGGCAATAAGAGTACTCAATTTGAAATTGATCTTATCAATTGTGTACCGACTACTCACGAAAGGAGCAGTATACTACTAACACGGTCGCGTGTGAAACGATGTTTTTTCAAGATGTTTCCATTTCAACATGAATCACTCTCCTGGGCTGAAGTTTTGACCGAATGACCCCTTATGAGAAACACTTCAATTTGCGACAGATTCTTACACGTTAAAAATTTCTCCTTTTTGAGCGATTTCCAAATATCAGCTTCGTGAAATCCTTGTGGAGACCTATACACCTTGTGAAATTCACGTAGAGCGGTCACTCGCGTAATGTGAATGGCCTTTCACTCCAGCGATGATTCAGTTTGGAACTTTCTACCGGGTGTCACTGTTGGTGAATCCGCCACAGCAGGAAGCGAGGCCTTCAGCTCATGAGCACGTGATCTTGAGCATTGTTAATCTGGTTCTTCCGGTTTATTGTTTCCCTAATCACTTTTCAAGAAATTGTGAGTCTCAATTCTGCGCGTTTTTGTCCTTATTGTACAAGACTAGCGGGCACCGATTCGCAGTGTTCCTCGGCAATTTTATTAAAAAAAAGTCTCAAATTTGGATTGTTTTCCAGGCACCCTTGACATTGCCAACTGCATCCAAACCATTGTAATGCAGATTGATGCTGAATGTAGGTTTCAATGTTGCTGTGATGTGCATTTCCTCGTTATGTATAATCATTTTGGTTTTCTCGTGTAGTGTGTCGCTGGGGTCTAACCCGATTTAGGAAGAACCCCCCAAAAAATACAAACAAACAGTCCAGTTCGACAAAATAAGTAATCAAATATTCAGAAACACAAATGGTGTGTCAGTGGCGATTCCAATCCGATGCAGAAAAGGAGAGCGAGGCACTGTACACCAGAGCAAGGAATGGAAGGCCTCACCCTTGCACAGAACCCATCACCTCCGGCCAGGCTTTTGCCCTCTACATTGTTTTATCTCAAATAAGAAAACCATGCCTGACACGGGGGCCACACCACAGAGGGTAAATCGAAAAAAGAAATATGCTGAGGCGGCATGTCCACCCTGAGAAACAGTAGACTTGCCCTAGTCATATACAAATTGATAAAATCGTGGCAAATTTTGGGGTAATTTGGGAGGTATGACAAGTGTAATCTGTAGTCATTAAAACCTGTGACATTTTATCCATTCCTATTAGTCAAGAGCCCATCTCCTGGCCGATTTTCAACGGTTAATAAAGCACTGGCTGGCTGATAATAAAAACACTCTCCCAGTGTCCATGAGGTTAAGACTCGTGTGAAATCGGGTCCCTGTTCCTAAGTAGTTGATTGAGCGTTCACAACCCTCACTTGTGCATGCGCAAAACTACAGTGAGTCCGCATTGTGAGGATGCTCGATATACATGCACACGACACACGGGCTGTTAGCGTTCTTGGCCAGTGTGTGCTATTCGCAAGGATGTCATTACTACTTGCAAGAGGCGCATACCGTAACATGGCTGGAGAGATGCCAGGGGAAAAGAAGTAAAACTGTTTGACGAAATCGTTGAAAATTTATCTTTTTTTTTTTTACTGTTTAAATTTGATTTTCTGAGTCTAAAGCTTTTTATGAACGGGAATAAATGCATGTGCTGGTTGCATGGCCTGAAATGTCCTGAGCCACAGGCAAGAGACATAAATCAGCGTCCACGCGTCTTAGCAAATTATTTAGTCTCCTAGTGGAGTTCAGTTGGTTTTGTTTTTGTTCTGTAAATCATCGGTGTGATGTAGTTGTCATACATTTGGCTATATACTAGGAATGGTTTTGTGTGAAGTAATTTGGGCAATTTGAAAAGATTTTTCAGAATATTTTCGCATATACATATATATTATGTATATTAACCTAATGTAATCATATCGGTGTGCTTGTTTAGGGGAATTCATTCTATTCTGAAATTTATTCTCAAGTATAAAATTAAAAGCCTTCTAGTTATGATTTAGATTTTATAAGTGCATGTACTGTACAAGAGCTTCTGACGCTTTTTCACAAAATATTTGAACTCAATCTGTGGTGCGTATTCTATCAATTTCAAAGTTGAAGACTGTTCCTTTGAGTAGAGCATGATGTATAATTTGGCTTCCTTTTGCTGCACTAATCAAGACAACGAAACGTTCAGAGAGAGATCCACGCATTCTCAATATCATGGTTGAATGTCATGGCTGTCGATCTTTTCACAAATAAATTCATGATTAATGTAATTAATTTTCCTGTGCTCACGAGACTAAGCGGGAAAATTTTCCCGCTTAGTCTCGTGCGCACAGGAAAATTCACGATTGTAAAGTCTCTTTACAGAGCACTAAAATGCCGCTTAGATTAGAATCTAATAGCAAAAACGATTTAATGAGATTTTCTGAATAAAAATTGGACAAAGCCCGGAAAACTGAGAGAAAAATGATCAAAATCGCACTCCTGTACATTTTCAACGTCCCTTGCCGCCCAAACCATTTGTGCGCATGCATGCATAATTATGAATTTATTAGTGAAAAGGCTTATTGAGGGGATTCAACACTGAACAGTTATTTCCAGGTTGCTTTATACACTGATCTTGGAAAGATGGTTATACGGTTATGTTCATCCAGTGACTGGACGTCAACATTTGGAATATCAGCCATTAAAAAGGGGATCAGTTAGTGTGATATTAAAGGAAAGTGCATGTTTTCAAAGATTTGCGCGACAAACTCGTGCAGGCTGTGGGTTATTATGTGAACACCAAAAACAGAATCAAAGAATTACTTAGTTGAGACGATGATCCTCGGTTATTTTCCTGATTCCTGAGTTGGAAGCCACTCTGCGTTTCTGTTTGGAATTCTAAATGATAGGAATCGTTGCGGGGAAAAAGTCTTAGGCCACGTTCAAAAATGTTTAGCGCCTCCCGCTTCCTTTTTGAAGCATTTTGTATTTATTTGTGATAATAAAGCACAGGATAATGAAATAATAAATCAACAACATAAGAATAAGGGGAACAAAAATGCCAATCCACCGGGAAATGGAATACATAGCCCAGTACGGGTCGGAGTCTCCAAATGTAGGCTCTGTTGGTCACTTTCCACATGATGCAGTCGACCATGTTGTATCCCAGCATAGTGCCTTCGTGGTTGCGTGTGCCCTAGTCTTGGTTTCAAGGCTCAAATTTCCCGTTGTTATTCCTCAATCACGTATACTTACCCCTTTCACTTTGTGCGTATGCGCTGAAATTCGTCAAAGTCTTGGTCACTTTCTGTTGCTTCTTAAAATGGCGACGCCAGCCAGCAAACGACTATACCAAAATCCATCTGCGGAGGTCTTCCGCGTGGTGTAAAAGGTTGCTGAATTTCTACCAGAGAAATATAGTCGGGCTTCAGATTTCATTTTTGTGATGTGTTTCTTGGTAATCATAAGTGACATTGGGGAGAAAATTGTGTGAAAATCGTCTTTGTACGTTACATTTTCAAACGTAAGAAAAGGGCATTTTAAATTTAAAATCGGAATTTTGAATTGTTCTCCAGTTTTTCCTCGCATGCTTCGTATTTTGGTAATTGAAAGAGTGTTTGAAAAAGAATTGCGAATTGTCCGTTAGTTTTATCAATGTCAGGGTGCATTCCACTAAATGGAATGCGGTTACAGGGCGTTGTATGCAGGCGAGCCACTCTCATTTGAATTCAGAAAAGTGTCAATCAATAAGCGCCCTCTGTAGTTTGAATTAATCCACTCCGGCTAAAATGCAAAAGTCTTATTGGACTATGGACGCCTGGGAACATGGTTACAGCTGCAAATTAGCCTTTTGCGAGTTAAATTTGAATATAATACACTGAGTTCTTTAAATTCACGTGAACATAACAGGTTGAATTCTCCGTTCTAAAGACGCTGTTGGTGTATACCCTTTTCACCCACATGACTTAATGTAAACAATACCACCACGTGTGCACCGCCTTGGCCACGGTGGTCCCATTATATTCCTACGGGCAGCTTCAACCGCGTGCAAGCGCACGTGCGAACGCTACATGTTTGACTGGTTTATGTTGAATTGGTAGATTACCATCACAACACAGCATAGG
>NW_019091455.1:136932-153677 GCF_001949145.1 Acanthaster planci
TGTTCCAACTATTTTGTCCAGGATTGTAGACAGGAACTCAAAATGGACAGGTAAATCATAACAGATTAATAAATTAGATAAATTGGTAAAATTGGAAACGATCTGATGAATTTTGGTACCTTCTGAGATAAAAAGGATTGACCGAGGCGGTACCGCTACCGCAAAGTGAATGGGCCTCGAGCTGGACCAAGAGAGGGCGCAATTTTCCCATCAACGTCGGCTCCTTTGGTCGGAACTGAACTGCGCTGATTCACGAACGACTGTGAAATGCACGTGTTACGGTTGCAATGCTACCAACAAAGTGAACTCTCTCTTAATCCGTGTTGCTCTTTTCAACCGATGGGGGGGGGTGATTCTGCTCGAGGTGGATACACTCTGAAGTCAGAGTTCAAGTTGGTTTGTCGCACATAAACCCAAACTGGTTGTTCCCCGTTCTAAATTTGCATAAGGACACTTTTACGATAAACAGATGAAGGCAAAAAACAGGAAAATCCCACTTTTGTAAAAAGGACTGTGATTGAATTAGCAATTGGTTTTATCCCTGTACACAAAAGAGTCTGACAATCTGTCAAAAAATCCACAGATCCTAACCTTATCGGTAGCAGGGCGCGACACCCCCGATTTTAATAGAGTAGAGCAGGGCCCAGATTTAGGTTTTAGGATAGGTAATATCAGGAGATTGTAGGATTTAAATCTCCACTTACCTCTGGAAGGGTACGCTTCATAACCTCTGATGAAGTGTTGAAGCTAAAGGGGCCTTTGGGTAGCTTGAAAATGGACAAGGAACACAAAGTTAGGGTGATATTATTTTTTTTTAGTCTGACAAAATTAGGTTACAAATATATTACATTCTGGACAGCATTTTGTGGCTCTTTACACGTTTCAGGCAGGACGCGGCGGTGTAACAGAAACATTTTTAATTAATCAACCTGAAATTTTGACTGGATTTCCTCCAACAAACGAACTGCTTATAAATTAAGAAAAGTCCTTTTTACAACACTCCATACCAACACCGGTCTTTCAAGCACCCAGTGGTTTCATTCGCTGCACAAAGTTTGAAAATGCTGATGTTAACTGTATGGGAACCTCAATCAGAAATGGGAACTTCCAAGCAAAATGTGAAACTGATAAAATCAACTAGGGATAGTCATTCAGTTTACCTTATCTTGGGTGACGTTGTACGCAAACCTGCCGGCCTTGTAGTACACATATCCAGCCGTCTCAAACAGGTAGTCAGTGATCCAGAGGAAAGCATGGTGGGAAACGTCCGGATCGGCCGGGATCGTGGGCACGTTGAAAGGGGCCTCAGTGCGGGGTTTGCCCCGTGGAAAGACCTCGCCCTGAATGGAAAGCAAGGGAGAAGTTATCGATATCATGCAGGTTGTCAGCCTGGCGAGATTTGACAGCGTGTCAAAATATGCCGACTTTTATTACTCGTCACCTCGATAACTTCACGTCAGATCGAAGAGCATGCCACCCAGACTGGACAACACAAGTGTTGTTTTTGTGTGTGTGTAAAGGAGGAAGCTATCCCAGGCTCAGTTTTATACTATGTCTCAAATTGTGTTTCTCCATCTGGTGCTTGGATTAAAAGTTAATATTTGACGTATATGCTACAATTTATTTCCAGAAACTGAATTCTAAACTGAGGAAAAATGCTTGAAATGCTTGGTGTTTCGGATATAGTTATCATGGTGTACTTTCTAGGCTATAGTCTTGACCCCAACATTACAGGTCATACTGCTCATCCCACTATAAAAGTGCAAAGCCCACCTCCATTTAGGAAAAACATCTTTCCTGGAGTTTTGATGCCGTTTTGCCCCTGGGTCGGACATTATTAGCAAGCGCGAGCAGGATAGCTGCCGACAGTAAGATTGCCAACGTATGTATGCACTGCCGAGGATAAAACATTCAAAACTGACCGACGAGCAACAAGAAAAACAGGACAAGAGGATTGATGACCTACATCCTCACCTTGTGAGCGGTGTCGATGTGACCGGAGAATTCGGGACGAGACACGAAGGAATAGTCGATGACGGCGTACCTGTCAATGGCTGCTTCGGCTGCAAGAAAATGAGAATGAATTACAATGGTACCCGAAACACAGCTAATGAAACTCGGCCTAATTTTTTTTTGTATATCTTGTGGGGGAATGTCTAGTTCTCTTCCTGGATTTCACAGGGTGTTTCTTTGCGATTCTTATAGTTGTCAAAATGAGTTATAAAATTTTCTATTCTAGATAATTTAAAGTTCAATGTACTACAATTACTACTCCAATTTGAGGCAACCACAAAGTGGTGGCTTTATCACCAGTCCAGTTCGACAGATGCTGATAAACGTTTGATTACAAAAAAAAATGGTAGGACTGGGAAATGTGTTTAGGAGGGGAGAACCAGCCCCGCCCCAACTCGTCTATAAAGGTCCTCATTCGTCTGTTTGCATTTCACGATAGTCCGACAATTATTAGTCATACCGTAGTGAAGTTGGGGATTGCTTTATTCAGGAAAAGGTTTATCTTACTCTTCAGTGTGGAAAACTGCCTCGCCAGATCCGTATTAACCTCTCTAATTACCACGGAACAGGTCTGTCAAGAAAATCAAGAATTGTGCAAATAATAAAGTAAATTCCATTCCCCCTTTTCGGAAAACGTTGAAATTGGCGTGTTTCTGCTCAAGACAGTAGGATTGTGCCAAGCACATTTGCTCACTTATGTTCTGTTTTCTCTTCGGTTTATTGCTCAAAGGAATTTCGCCTTCATAGGATTCGAAAGATCGTAATAACTATACCTGTTTGTTGAGGGAGTTTTCAATGGCCTTGTTGATGCTACCCGAAAACAAGTTATAAAGCCAGCTGTAACCAACATTGACATGATATAAAACGTTATGAAATATGTACATACCATACTCGCACAGTACGCTTGCATCAATAGGCAGACAAGTTGTCGGGTATAGGCCTCTCTTTTTCAAAATAATTTCAACATGAATTTCGTTTCACACAAGTGAAACTTTTTAAATGCTTAAGAGAGCTCCAAAAAAGTAAATTCCGTTTACTATCATGCTCACAGCGGTCGCCATACCGTTGTAGCAACACTGATCTATACAGACATCTACACTCACCAAAGGGATAATATTGTTATGTAGGAAGCTGAGTACTCAAGCCATAACGCTTAAACTAACACATTTTGTTATGGTCGAAGATAGATACTCTGATTTTTACCTAGCACCGCCGTGCAGCTTGACGTGAACGCTCCCTGAATTGAAGGAGCAATCGCTGCTAGCTGAACTAACAGTTGGACGTCCGGCCTGGTCGATACCTTCAAGACATATCAATAATCATTCAGCTTGGGCTTTGAAAAGCAAGTAAATTGTATTTTGAGTTTTACAAAATTTTGCTCCTCAACTTGTGAACGCTTCCCCTCTTCTTTTCCATTTTAAAAGAATTCTGATAAAAAGAGTCCTCTCGCGCAACGGCTCTCACCGAACCACTACAAAGTTCTGCCCCAGAAATATCACGTGATGTATACTGCTTATGACAGATCTTCCACCGGTCCGAACTTTGCGCATTCAACTTTGCGAAAGAACAGTATTTTTTTCTGCCGGGAAGCAACATGAAGTTAGGCCCTGAAGTTGCCCTATTCTTGCCCGCCTTTTGAGACTCGGCGAGCCCAGAATATTCATATCTCCAGAAAGAATACCCACTAAAGAGCATTTAGGACCTATACAAGCATAATTATAAAATGTATACCGCATAATATTTCTCATAGAATAAGCTCAGTTTGGTATGGTAATAATTGGGATCACTCATGAATAATCAGAGACAATTTGAATTGGTGCAAATAAGTATACTTTTAGGCCAAGTAAAGGTTTCTTTTACGACACTTTGTGTATTTTCTGCAGCCCTCCGATCCCAGTGAAAATTAAATTGTTCTCCAATTGATATCACTGGAGCAATATGGGATACCCCAGAAACACTGTAAAACCCAAGCGCTTAACTTCTAAACGCAGAAACGACCGTTTCACAATAGTGCGCCATCAAGAGTTTGCAATGCGTTGGCCAATCACAGTGCGCAAATTTTGTCGACCCAATGCGCGTTTAGAAAGGGTCGACAAATTTCGCGCGTTATCATTGGAAAACGTGTTGCAAACTCTTGGTGGCGCACTTTTGTGAACCGCCCGTATTAAACGCAGGTCTGTAATACTTGACCTGTTAACAAAGGCTATAGTATTTATTATCTACATATTATTTATAATGACATACACGTGTTGAAGTCAAACGCAGTGACATGAAGAGTGGCAAGCCAACTGCTACAACACAAGAACAAAATGGCTGAAAAAATGTTGACAGCCTTTATGGTTTCAAAAAAAATTATCCATCCGAGATCCTGAGATATCTATGCACGTTCTATGTATACGGACCTGTGTAAGAAACGATAGATGCAACTCTGATTAGTCCGATCATAAAAAATTGAATCCAAGTTTTAAGCCGATGTATAAATTAACAGGCGTTTAATGTCCCGACGATAACCCTTTATAGCGTTAAACACATTCACGTCTAAACGTTCTTTGGTTTTACATGGCGTGCGAAGTTAACATTTAATCCCGGAATAGAGGTATTTCTGTTATTAACAGAGATATCTCTATTTCTAATAGAGATATCTCTATTTCTAATAAAGATATCTCTATTTCTAATAGAGATATCTCTATTTCTAATAGAGATATCTCTATTAAGAATAGAGATATCTCTATTTCTAATAGAGATATCTCTATTAAGAATAGAGATATCTCTATTTCTAATAGAGATATCTGTATACGCGGATTAAATGTTAACTTTGCACACCATCAGTTTACAGTGAAGACTCACCGATTCGCAGTGTCAGAGCAAGATGTGCACCGGACAAGCTGGCATCAAAAGAACCGCTGTCACTGATTCTAATCCTACGGCACAACCAAAGAGAAATGAACTTGTGTAAGAACGAGTTAAATTTGGTACATATTCAACTTATCTGAGCACAACTGAAAGACTTTCCCTAATTTTAGAATTTAGTATTTTGTACAAAGTGGCGCTGAAAAAAAACCACTTTCAATGGCAAAATGCGCTTATTCGTAAACTCAGCCTGTCAGTTTGTCTTAATTCTTCTATAAACGAAAGGTATGATTCCAAATTTATCATAAGCAAATCGTCTCTATGGTCTCTTTACTCAGTTGGTCGTTTTTAATTCCACACGTTAGATAACTTTTCATATATCTTTCTGCTCCTTTTCTAACAGACATTGGATAATCACAACCATGTCCTCTGTAATATAAAATTCTCTCAAGATTTGTCTATAAATATCGCCGAATCAGCTTCATTAGATGCAGACAATTTTAAATTCATATTTCAAAACAGAATATCACTTTTCGTAATAGCTTCGAAAGAAAGAAGCTTCTAACTTCAAAAAAGGACAAATTAAGACATGAATCTCCAATCTCAACATTGTGGAAATCATTTCAATGTTTGCTATACAGAAACCCATTTAGCCAGGACAAGTGGCGAATCCAGGATGTTTCACTGGGGTGGGGTTGGGAAAATTTTATTCATATATAGCCTATTGGGGAGGGGTTATTTTATTACCACACGTTGGTGTCGCCGTTGGTGGCGCCATTCAATCTCTTTCTTTTGACTATATACCATTACACAAAAAAACTGCATTTATGATAAGGGTCTTACTGTACGCGTATAGACCTCAAAGAAAAATAATCAAAAGTTTTTTAAAATAGCAATGAGTGGAGGGGGAGTTGACCCTCAACCCTCTTGGATCTGCGCCAGCGATTCCTGTCTGTCCACGTTTAACGGTTGACTGATTCCATCGGTTAGCTATCTTTTGTCCATTTTGTTTGTTTGGTAGGTAGCCTACTTTGGGGATTTTCCCTTCGGTGGGAAGAGTCATGTTCTACGGTCGAGGAGTGATACCTCATCAACAGCACAAGTAGACAGGAATCTCCAACAATTGGTTGTTTGTTTAATGAGGACCTTGAAAACCATGAGTTGGCTGACGGCCGGTGATTGGCTAGAATAGTTTACTATCTCTCGAACCTAAAAACTAGCCTTCCGTGTCCAGGACTCACCAGCCGTGATTTCTGTAACGCCAGTTCCCGTGCAAAGACAGCGATATTCCGTTGGCCTGCAGAACGACGCCAACTCCAGCCGATGTGGTCAGGACGGCCGACGAAATGGAAAAACTTGTGATATGCATGCTTGGGGGATAGATTCGCGCAAAGACACAGACAAAATGAATGTTAAATTGGTAGGATGTTATACCCCGTTTAAACTGTAACCGCTATTGAAGTTTGTATCACAATGGACAAAAATAGTTTAAATCAGTCTCCAGCTTCTTGATCTATCACCACCTTTACTTTTGTAAAAGGTTTGGACCCAGAGTTATTCTGCATCAATTCCGGACATTTGTTGCAAAGTAATTCATGTAGGCCTATACAAGAGGAAAAATATTAAACAGCTTTATACATAACGTGACGGGACCTTTCAACTAGAGAGCACAAAACAATAGTTTCATGTCAATTTCATTCTTATAGACGATTTTACGCCTTTATTGGTTTCTGTAGACAGCCATGGTTTTGATAAATTAGTATCCCTGATGTAAATTAATAACGCTTGATCAATTTGAATATGCCTATTACTATCACTTGCTAAAGAACGGAGGTAAAAGAAACGTAGGTGACAGGAGAAAAGTAATGCTAAATTAATATAGAGAAAAATACCAAAAACAAGCACTCCTGATTTTTTACAACTAACAGCTATTCCACCTCATTGTTAGCATCTTCTTACTCGGAGATCGTATAGCTAATCGAGCCAACCACAGGCACATGGGCATCACCACTGAGGTCAGGAATGTCCATCTTGATGATTTCTTCCCTCAGTATCTGCAGGCCAGCATCTCGCACTGCGCAGAGAAACGGTAAACTCAATTCATTATTTGTGACCAATGTCGATCACACATCATTAACCCTCAGGTCGATGTTACCAGGTAGGCCTATCCACGATGTATTATATACATGGGCTACCAAGCAAAATCGACCGCTGGTTGACAAATGGTCAGTGATTGAACTTGGTCCAAACAGCACTTCAGCACATTGCACTCATGTCCCAGACTCAGGTTTGAGTCTAAGCAAAGACCTCGCCATTCTAGTTTGAGGCAGCTACCCACAATTAAGACCACATTATTGTTGATTCCTAAACATAGGTTTCGTATTCTTGTCGAGTTACGAGCCAAAACGGACATGGGTATGATTCTGTTCAGAAATCTAGGGTTAAGCCCTACTTAAGGGTTGAATTTTGATTGGGTCCAAATTCGGAGTCAGGCTAGGCACGTACTTCTCCATTACTACTCAAAACAATTGTCGGCCCATTTATATAACACGTACCATGTTGATCTGACATCGCACGAATTGCTTTCGGGTGAAGAGTGACCCAAATTAAATTGAGAAAATCAATCAGATTCGTCAAAAAGTGTTACATTTGATAACGTGAAGTTTTTAAAATCACTTTTGAATGGCTCCATATCACTCACTTATCTCCGCATACACTGTCGTCGCTATATCTATTATCTTCAGGCAAACTTAATTCTCACTTGCTTGAACAGTGTGATATAGGCCTATAACCGTATTGCACGGGCTGATATAAAAAATCCTATGTAATGGCCTGTTTGAACTCAACGCGTTGCGTTATTTTTACGCTAAAAGCAAAACGCACAACTGCAAAATTAGTGTAGATTCAGAGAGGTGGCACGTTTGCGCTCATAGCATCTTATCCGCACCGAGCTGAAGTACACCCCAAGTGGCGTAAACCTGTCCTGGAAATGGGGGGGATGGAGAAGGTGGGAGATTACTTGCCTGGCCGTAGAAATTTGAAAAGCGGGGCAGGGGGGGGACACCGTATATACACTCTATACGAGGCAATGTTAATACTAATAATTTACATGGAATTCAAGCAGAATCTTACATCAGAATGGTATGGTTTTTAAAAAAAATTGTTTTCCTTTTTAATGATATTGCAAACATTATAGTCATTGGGAAATCCAAATAACTCTTCAAAATACTTTTTAATTTGTTTGCTCATTACAAAAATGTGGGGGGGTGATTCAATAGCCCATCCCTCCCCCAAAAAAAGAAAAAAAGTGGGAGGGATGTATCTCCCCATCCCAGGGGATTGCATTCAACTTACTGAGACAAGGCGCATAGAGTAACATCCAAAATAATAACAATAAAAACGCAAAGAAAATCAAGCAAGGAATCTATGGGTTTAAACCAATAAGAAACCAAACCCCGAACAATCCTATAAATTGATAAATGATCTTATTCCCATGTTATCTCACTCTCTCATCATTTGTCTGATTTCTGTCTCTCTACTTCGGTTAAACTGATCAGTGTGTTTACTATCCTCGTGTGTCCATGCCAAGGCAATCACCGTGACCACTGCCGTTTAGTCCAACTGCAGCAGGCAAAGGCATATAACCCATAATACCAGTTATAAACCGGACATTCGTGCTCGCCCATGAAGGAAATATAGAACACGTTACCCTATGCGTTAAGAGCCTATACCAAAAATAAAAACACCACGATTCCTATCATAACAAAACTTTTAAGAAATTCCTTGAACCTTTCGTTTTCATGAATGTTGACTCTGTTGTCCTTGCGTCTACGTTTCATCCCCTTTGAAAATTGTGGACTTAAACCCGTAAGCCACCCCTTCGGAAACTATAGGGTCACCGTTTGGATTTCTCACCTCGAAATTGTTCAGCTATGTCAACTTGTGCAGGATTTTTATCCGCCTGGAATTTACGCAGTAGTTTGGAACTGTTAAATATTGTACGCAATGTTATAGGCCTAGGGCATCTTAATTCTTTCCAAACTTTTGGCAGCAGGGGTTTCAGGTTAAAACTCAAAGGAAAATATAATTCATAATTTCACGGAAAACATAAACCTTTAACCTTTGATTTGCAGGCGTAATATAAGGGTAACGGTACTGATTTCGCTTTACGTCGCATACCCGTGATATGTACCCGTGCACTTAATTTGGGGTAAACCATTGAACCTCCAAATCTCTGAAGAAAAAACCCTTTTCCGTCCAAATTTTGTTTATGCAAACCACGGTCAGGATCAAATACAAAGCTGTGCCAATTTAAAACTTCACAGCGCAATCATGATACTTACGGTAGTTCAGCCCGGACTGGCTGATCCGTGCTTTGAATCCAGGCTTCACTTCAGCGAAGCCCAATGCACTCGTTATCACAAATACCACAGCCACCATCAACACGCGAATTACCGCGAAGGCCATGATTGATTTTAGATCTCGACTCCGGTGGAACGTGTATTACCGGCACTCACTTCCCTGCAGCTTCAGTTAATACACCGCCTCAGCACTGACAGCGGTTGCAACCTACACTTTGGCTCTGGGTCGCAGAAGTACCCTCCGTCTGCACTGCTTGTTGCGTCGCTCGGTGGATGTAGATAGGTTGTCACTGAAACCTCGTCAACTTCTGCCTTTTACCTCCTTCAGGTCTGACTTTTACCATCACTAACTGCACAATATTACATTCGATACAAGGAAATAGCAACCAGGAAGTATTGCTGGGAATTGCCAGCGCGTACAGCTGTATGAGAGACTGGGGGTTTTTTGAATGACGGAAGCGATTGGCCAATACATATTTTCCTGGGGGATTCCCGCGTCATAGGCCTAGTTACCTATGACACAGTTGTAATGATGCATTATTGCCTTGCCTTTTATATGTAGTGATTGGACTTGCACATCATTACATGTTTCTTATACGTATTACCTAGGCTTATTGGTCTTGTTATTTGATTTGTTACATGTGTTCAATCAGGAGATTCTACAACTCAGTGGAACAATAGTGTGCGTGTTGTGCATGATTTCAAAAGCTGTTAGCGTGTGTAGTGTGTGTTTGCGCTCGAATGACTACTGTGAAAAAGCGACCTTTGTTACTCCAAACGGGACCCAGTTCTGAGTCAATTTTCGAGTGTTGAGTCCATCCCAGTAAAAAATATATGGAACAATGGTTTCCTTTTCTTATGGGACTGTTTGTACTTGCAAGATGCAAACAAACCACTGTGTTCTAAACTCACGAGCACTGTTAATATTATTGAAAATATTGCTGTCTTTATCTCGTGGTTTCAACTTAATGACAAGTTCCCGTTTCACTTTGCCATGTCAATCATACAGACTATCCCAAGGACGCGCTTTTCTTTTAATGTTTTGAAAGAACACTAGAAGATCGAGTTTCAGTTTCGAACAGAAAGAGAATCACAACTGCCGTTTCTGGTGCTGCGCTAAGCATCATTCGTATGGCTATAGTATAGTTAGATAGCTAAATCGTCGTGTGGTTCTGTTTCCTCACCTGATCAGTGCCCTGTGGTTATTTTGCTTGGGCTTTCAGAGGTCAACTTCACTGAGTTGCTAAGCGCAGAACTGGGTCACAAACGACGTCACAGAGCTGACTTTGCGCTCGGGATACCACTTTGCTGATTAGTTCCATCTCTTGTAATTGGACCCAGCTTCACGGCAGTTAACCAAACCTTTTTCGTTCGAAAGTTACAATGGTTCACTTGGTCCATGGAGGTAGAAATACATGTATGGTCCCATATTCAGAGAGGGTTTCAAGGTCATCATGATGTCATCTCAGCAAACAAGGGTGGATTCAGAACCAAATTTTTAAGGGGGCCAAATTGGGGACTGTTTACACACTTTTGGAAGGAATAGGAATTAAATAAAGTCACAATTGCCCCTATCTCTGTTCCTCCTCCCTTTTTGGGGGGGGGTTCCTGGCCACCATTGCCCCCCTCCCTGATCTACCCCTTGTAAGCAAGTTACTTCGCAGACGTATAAAGGATGGGCCTGTCGGGTTCCAGGATAGAGCCGGATAATACTTGAGTTACTCCGGCGAATGATGATTGCTCAATTAAAACTGAGGTGATTATCAGTAAAAGCAGAGATTTCAGCTTAGGTTTAGCATGTTAAACAGGCAAACAAAAACAACTTGTTTACAGTTGTTTTACTTAAATGTCAAGGTTGTTGAGAATACTGTCACCCGTAGATTACCTTCACTGTTGTTTGTATTGTTCCCAGACTGTGAGCGTTGGCAATGGAAGATACTCTTACTGGTGTGACAGCTAGTGGCTGGAGTCGATGGCCAGCGGGTGGGCGATCAGCTCTGATCGGGCTCTTCGTATTCCTCCTGACCGTGTTTCTGATGCTGAAGCTCCGCCGGCCCAGGAACCTGCCTCCCGGTCCCCGAGGTTGGCCCATCCTGGGCTACCTGCCGCAGATCTTGTGGAGGGTTGCCGTCCACAAGAAGGTCGCCCACGAGCTTCTGTCTGAGCTGTCAGGAAGGTGCGTTCGGTTCTCCGTAGGCGTTTTGCGTGAGTGATGCACGCTCCCCCAATTTTTTAAGGAAAGCAATCTTATAAAAGACCAATCGTGCCACAGACAAAGCAAATCTGTGGTCAACTAATTCGTTGTTACGGATTACTAATTTCTTATTAGGAATTACGAATTCATTTTGCTCAAAATCTGTCAGAGTAAGTTCCTTCCGCCCTCCCGGACCCGCCTCTGCTCTGGATAACTTTGTTTACAGTTGTCTTTCATAGTAACCATCGATCAGCATCTTTGAACAATACTGTGAAATTAAAAGAACTGTGAATCTCTAACTTAAGATATTTTAGCCCATTTGTGTTGGCAATATACTGGTTGAATTCAGTCAAACTGGTTGGTTTCCTCTTGCGTACTCTCTCCCTCAATTCCGTCCACAAATTCGCAATTGGATTGAAGTCCGTACCTGAATAGCAAACCCGGCCACTTGGATACAGCTAAGTGGGTACTACCTGACCTATTCAGGCCCGTAGGTTGGGGGGGGGGTCGAGGGGTTTGAACGAACCCCCCCCCCCCGCTGGCTTCTGAGTTCCGCTTGATGGTGGTCTTTTTTGTGTGTTTACTGAATATTCTAAATATATGGTAGTATTCGGCATACGGGCCACGGCTTATGCGTTGATTCTCAAGTTCAAGGTGACCATGATTCTGCATATTAAGGAGTCAATCTCCAATCATAATGTACCGTCAGGAAGTTCCGGCAAATATCCACATTTCAGGGGTTTTTAATCAATGTATTTTAAAAGTTATTCAATATTGAAAACTACAGTGTACAAGTCTTACATGCAACCTTTGGTTCGCAACAGTCATGCAACTTTTCAATGCTGTTTTCCAAAGCACATTGTGATGATAGGCCTTTGTATAAAAATATGTGTTCACAGTGACAAAAGCTCCACTTTGGGGTTTGACGAACCCCCCCCCCCCCGTCTCTGGTCAGGCAACGGGCCTGCTATTACATACCCAGTTTAATGAACAGGCAGCGTTGAACCATAATAACTGTGAAAACCATGTCAGAACGTTATCATGCACTAAGTCATCTTAATGTGTGTAAAACTTTTGACGACTATTCTTGTCACATCATGAGTGAAATTGTGAATGAAATTATCTTGAGTGAAAAAAAACAGAAACCTTTGATAGAAACCAAAAAAGGTTGGAATTGAAAAAAAAGAGGCTATTTAGAGAAAAGAAATGTAAATTGAAGGCAACTGTATTTTGCACAAGTGTGTGTTAACTTTAGGGCATGACTGTGGATCTGGCCTTGTCGTGCTGTCTCCTTTATGCAGAGAGGGGATGCCGGGATAAAAGAGTTTTTATCTTTTCGCCTCGGAGTCTAAAAACGGTGTATTGCATTGTTATAGGTACGGGGATATACTGAGTTTCTACATGGCCGGGAAGTTAATTGTGGTGATCGGCAAGTGCACCACCATGCGGGAAGCATTCGGGCAACACCAACTAAGCAACAGGCCGGAGTTCCACGTCGCCAGCGACAGGTTCCCCGGAAGAGGTGGGGGGAAACCACATGATGCATCATGCCATTAAACATTAAATGTTCACTTGAGATATGTTGTGTGTTCACGTCATTATCGTTAAAACACTCACCAATATTTCGTAATGTCACCACCATTACACATCGCACCAGGAATAACTTTGGTTAAAAATAAATTTTAAAAAAGCTTCTATATCCAGCGGGGAGGGGGGGGTTGTCGAACTAGTCATCAGACAAAATCTCATCCTTTAGAGTCAAGGACCCCATTTTAAGTGTGTGTTTCATTTATAGGCGTTTTCGCTGCCTCTGGCCAATTGTGGGTGGAGCTGCGGAGGTTCTCCTTGACTGCCTTGAGAGGACTGGGCGTGGGGAAGGCCAACTTTGAAGAGAACATATCTACGGAGGCAAAACACCTCACCGATTGGCTGATGGAGGACAAGGGGGCTCCAATTGACCCCGCACATCCGCTGAATAACGCACTGTCCAACGTCGTCTGCACCGTGGTCTTCGGCAAGAGATTCGAGTACAGCGATGCCACGTTCAGGAAGCTCCTGAAGTACACTGCAAATGTCACGCACGACGCGGGGCCAGGATTTCTCGTGGAGGCCATGCCCGCCGTACTCACCAAGCTCCAGCCTTTTGCCTTCATAAGGTTCTATGTCCAGGCCATCAACAACTTCTACCGCCACATTGACCTCTTGATCAAGAAGCACCAAGAGGCATACGATCCAGAGCAGCCCAGGGACTTCATCGACGAGTTTCTCAAAGCGTGTGAGGCGAAAGAGAAGCAAGGGTTAACGGCGGTGGGGCTCCGGCCTGTCAACCTACTCCGCTCGGTGGGGGACCTGTTCATTGGCGGCACCGAGACCTCAGCTACTACCTTGCGATGGGGTTTGCTTTACATGATGGGCTACCCCGAGATACAGTCTCGCATCCAGCAGGAGTTGGATGCAGTGACCGGCCGCAATCGACTGCCGGCCCTGTCAGACAAGGCCGATCTGCCCTACACCGAGGCGACTATCTGCGAGATTCAGCGCATAAGCACCATCCTACCGCTGTCGGCGCCCCATTACTGCGCAGAGAAAACCACAGTCCATGGGTAACGTATAGACCAATCTCAGTAGACGTACACCCGTACAAAATGCGAATGACGGGGATGTTGTGGTAGATGATGCACAAAAATAACCGACCACTGACCGTTTCTCCCTAATATCAACTTCTGCCACTGGTTGAGTTGACTATACCGTGCTCAGTGTCGCACTAAGGGGCTTAATGTGACTAAGGAGATTTGAAGGAAAGACGGCAAAGCCTTGTAAAGAAACACTACTAACGCAACATAGTCAACAATCCCAAGGAAAACAGGCATATCTACTAAGAATCAGGGGCTAATTTCACAGAGCTGCTTACGCACAAACTTTGTTTAAGCGCGAGAAAATCTTGCTTGATAAATCATGTAACCGGCCAAAACTCCATAAGATGTATAATGTTTTGGAATGGCATTTAACTGTCTTTGGGTTGGCATGACAATCACATAGAGTTTGAGCTGATAACGTTTTTTAAGCAAGGTTTTCATGCTTACGCAAATTTTGTGCTTAAGCAGCTCTATGAAATTGGTATCAACGATTATGAGGCAGTAAACTTCAATCAGATATCGACGCTGTTAAGCGGAAGAAATTGATTTCAAAATTAAATCAAATCTTAACTGTCGCAATTAAATGGAAGCTTCAGAACTACATGTACATTTTTGAGCGGTCAGAATTATCATTATTATTAAATATTTATTGGGGGGCAAAAGGTTGATAATTTGTTGTGTTACATTCTTTTCTATGGGTTGGAGCGACATTTGGTGCTGTTTACAGGCTTTTGAAAGAGAATGAAAAAGAGGAGGGAATAAATCAAAAAATTGGCATTTTTGCACAATTTGAAATATGGGGGGGGTCTCCGAGCTTAGTGATGATATTGACTATTCTCTTCAGGTATGACATTCCCAAAGGTTCGTATGTCATGGCCAATCTCTGGCATAGCCATTTCGACCCGTCTGTCTGGGACAACCCGAGGGAGTTCCGCCCTGAGCGATTTCTCGACGCTGACGGCAAGGTCCATCTCCGTGAGGAATTCATCCCGTTCGGAAATGGTCAGTGCACACCCGAAGCAAGTGGAGCTTACTACTATAAAGAAAAGGCTGCACTTTTAACATCGCATTAGTCCGTAGACGTTAAAGCATGCACAAACTGGCCGTGGGATTTTGATTATACATGTACTTCTAACCAAAATGGACTTCAAGTGTGCACTGTAAATTAAAAGCCCGTCATCTGACCCAGTAATCGGGTTCGTACACAATCAACTGACTGCGGCAAAGTATGACAAACATGCCTATGAGAAGTGGCCGCAACCGCAAGGCACGGTACGTTTTCCATCCGCAGCGATAACTTTCAGACGCACCTTTCCTGTTCGTAGGCAGTTTTCCAATCCCTCGGATTCGTCGGTACTGTGACTCATTCAGACCTCTGGGCCCTGATGTGAGACCCACCTGGCTCTGTAGCTACTAAAACACCAGACTGTCTTTTAGACAGTGCTGTGTGGTCCTACGGACTGGGGCTTATCTGGATTTTTACGCCTAAACAGTTAACGTTTGAAACTACCTTAGACCTATAGATGAATATTTCCAAATAGGTCACTTGGGAGACATTTTGTGGTAAATTTTTCAACATTAGTGAGACATCGGTCATTAGTGAGACACTTCAATGTCTCCCTAACGCTCCAACTACCAAAAGGAGGAAAATTTTTAATGCCCACATTTTGAGAGATGATAGATTAGGGTCTGAAAGGAAAACATGCAAAGTTTGGTTAAGATAAGATTAGGGAATATTGAATTATGGGACGGTAAAGTGTGAAAAATTTTGTGCACGTTCATATGGGAATGTCTCCCCAGCGGCCCATTTTCGGTAATCATAAAAATCTAACTGTTATAAGAAGCCGGGATATGGACAATGACACTTCCTCGATGTCGTCTTAAGGTCACGCGGTCCGTCCATTTTTGAGACGCAGCCTACAATTTTTAGCGCCCATTTCTAACCTTTGGTTGTTTCTTCCGCAGGCCGCCGGGTGTGTCTAGGCGAGAACCTCGCTAAAATGGAGCTCTTCATCTTCTTCACTCACCTTCTGCATCACTTTACCTTCAAGAAGCCAGCAGATTCTCCTCAGGTGTCATTCAAGGGCAATCTTGGAATCACCTGGGCACCTGTACCCTACACCCTGTGCGCTGTCCCGCGGGAATAAAAAAGGCAAATTAGTCTTTATTAAAGTCGCTGTTTCTTTTTCTGCATGCATTTACCGTTAGTCTCAGTCTCGTCCAGTTTCAAAACAAGTTTCTTAGTTTTGTTGAACCATTGTAGCAACTGTATTCGAAGGGAACTGATGTTGCAACATCGAAATCTTACTTATACAGAACCCAAGACGAATTCCAGTTTTGTCTTTTCGAGACTTCAACTGAAAAGCTGCACCGTTGCTAAGTTTATTTGGCAGCATATATATTTTTATTTGAAAGGTTGAGCTTTAATATGAATTTTAAGGGCTGATGATGAGACAGAATGGGTTATGATTATGTTTAAAATTGTAGCATGTCTGTATGTTTGAAAAGAAGGGGACTCAAATTCATCGCTTTTATTTTATTTTGATATCGTAACAATAAACAAACATTACAAACGAGGGTTTATTTAGGCCACAAACAAATGATATTGTGGCGCCGCGCCCCTCCGACGAAGGCGAGGGCGCCCTCCTCCTCGAGGCGCGGTGCGTCGGACGGCACGCCGGAGAGTCCCTG
>NW_019091455.1:176152-191320 GCF_001949145.1 Acanthaster planci
CTACTCTTTCGCTCAGTTTGACCAGCTTGGGGTACTTGGCCAGAATATCCTTCCGCTGGCCGAAGCACACGTCCAGACTGACCCAAACACTGATATCGGCCAGGGAAATCTGCATTGAAATAATAAAGGGAAATGGATTGATTGAAATGTTTAGTTGTGGCCGAAAAACGGCATCTACCTGTGTGTTTCCCTGCATCGATAAGACAGGTCTCTCCCTATCAAGGTTGTGGTGGGGAACTTTATCCATGATGCCCCCTTTGTGGCAGCACACTTCGAATGACATTTTAAGCTCATTTTATCCGTAAACTACAATATGAGAAGGCAGGAGGCCTGGGAATGATGGTGAAAGACTCAAGTTCCCAATAAATATTGCAAGATGACTTTATGCGCTTGAGCATTTACCTTGTCTCCGATGAAGAAGCCGTCACCTCCTCCGTTTTTCACCAGGTACTTTTCAAGACACTCTAATATCACAGGAGCTCTGTTCTCGTAATAATTCTTAATAGCTTCGGCCTGCACGTTTCAAAAGAAACAAACAAAACTAATCATATTTTATCGTCTCGAAAAAACTTCTTTGAAGATTGTCTTTATTTCCAGAAGAGAATGTTTTGGAGTCACCACTTTAAATGTATAACCAGATATACTGTAGATCGTCTGTGACTAATTTTCCCGACTAAGTGATACATTTCTAACGGGTACCTTATTGGTCAAGTTTTAAAGCTTGGTGAGCCTTTGTTGACATACAGCTTGGGCAGACAACGTCATGCGTTTGGCAAGTAGAATGTGTCACTGCTTTTACCCCATGGGATATAACCCCTGTCTGCACGCCGCAGTCAAAATGCAAAACAGACGAGACAACCCTTCCACACCCTTAAGTTACTTAAGCAATCGACTGAAAGACCGACGCAAACGGCCCCGAATGACGGGGAGTAAGCTATACACGGGGCTGAAGCAACCCAAAATATTTTTTTTCTCTCCAAACGTCAGATGCTGACGACCGACCTTCCTGGATTCATCTTTCTCGAGGAAAAGCACATCTCCTAGAGGTTGCAAGAGGTCATCCGCAGTATCGCAGATCACTTCCACCATCAGCGTCTGCCAGCTATCGCTCCCGTGGAACCCTAAAACGAAAATCATGGTGCATGACGAAATCGTCGTGAATATTATCGAGGGACCATTCACAGGGAAGATCTCAAGAGGACTGGGGGAGAGCGTCAATTCCACTTCGCCATTTCTGAGTGAAGATACTTCCTCCCCTGTCCCTTATACCCCCTCTCCCTCCTCCCTCCCCCTCCCTCCCCCTCCCTCACTCCCTCCCTCCCCTCTCCCTCCCTCCCTCCCTCAACTTCTTAAATGGGAAATACGTGATAAACCCTTGATCTGAGTGCTACACTGAAAAATATTATCGCGAGGGTTAAATCCAGGAATCAGCATCTTCTCGTGTGGGACAATCAAAGATCCCATCGGTTACATACAATCGGTATTCAGTTCGGTTTCATTAAGAAATCAGGCTATGCTGTGGGATTATATACCCCCTGAACATCATAAAGGAAGAACCACCGTATACCCCTCCCCCTGAAAAGTTCAGTTTAGCTTTGCACACCGGATCCAGGCTACTTTACCGAATTCTCTGGCTAAATACCCCGCCATGGCCCGGCTCTGTGGTATCTGTTGCCCATCGATTTCCAGCACTGGCAGCTGTAGCAGTGGGAACTCTGCAAGTGTGCCAAAAGTGTGATGATTTAAATCTGAGTGAAAAAAGGGGCGGGAAGGGACCTCTCACCCACTTCCTTTCAAAGTCTATCGCCGGGAATTCTGAAGGGCTTTTGCAATATGCTGGAACCTCCTTCACCTACATGTGTAAGCTGAACAGTCGGTGTGTCATAAGCCCCTTGTCCCTATTTTTTCTCTTGATTCTCTTAGAGGTGGATTAAGTTTCTTTTTCGACAGGTGCATGTAAATAACATACGTCCGTCGCATAAATTGCTGTTATCATAGCTGGACTCTCATTTAAATAATTATTTTATAGCACCTCTCACTTGATTTTTCGGTAGGCCAATCCTTGTGCGGGACCCTGACGTCTTCGAACTCCTGTCCTGCAAGTTTAAACAACAGGCGCGTCACCTCGGCCCTGCCCCGGTTGTTGAAGTACATCAGTCGGTAGGTAGGCATAGTGAACGCTCAGGTCAGCGCGGAAGAACCGTTGTTGAATAGGTAGCGAGTAATTGTGTCAAACAACTTCTATAGGTTTGCGTTAATTAATTAGTGGAATCGGTCAATTTAATTGGCAAACAAATGGCCAATCGTAGTAACGGGAACACAGGATTTGTTAGCCACAGGTTGGGCTATATACTGCAGAACGGCACTCTTAATAGGCCTACGGGGCCAAGGGGTTATGATGAAATTAAAAAACGCACCGTAAGTACCCGTTTCAGGGTGTGTAAACATTAGCGAGATCGTGCCATATCAAGAGCAATCAAAGTTCACGGGAATAACGAGGGCGGTATATTTACGTGCATTGTTTAGTCAACACAAGAATACTAAATCAGGAGCTCAATGCAAGGCGGGGGGGAGAGTAGACAAATCACCGATGTCAAGTTAGTTACTTATTCGTCGACATTCAATGTTAAATTGTCAAACAACTTCTAAAAGCAATGAAATAGCCAATTAACTTGACATTCAATGTTGAATTGACTGTTGAATGTTAGATATTCGGTGTTGTTGAATAAGTGGCAGTTTCACATTTGGCGAGCGCTCAGAATGCAACACCCTTAAAAAAAAGCCCTTGCTAGCATTCTGGTCGCAACATGGAGTGCAAAAGGCACAAGAAACAAGCGGCGCCACTATGCACATACATTGACATACATGTACATGCCACTTCACCATGATGTATGCACACACAACTCTTCCCACAGTAGTGACTGGGATGATTATTTGAAAGACGGAAAAAACGGGAGAAGAACTGCACTTTTGGTGCGTCGGGGACCTGAACCCCCAAGTGCCCCCCATGCGCCACATTGAAGGGATCCTGCGCGGCAAGAAGTGAGCTTGAGTTGGCCCTCATGGGGTTGAGTTGTTGTTTTGCAGATGCTGTTGTGGTTACGTTTAATTAAAGAATTCACAGAGATGTTAGTTGGTGATTAGTTTCCTTCACAACACAAAATTCGTACCTGAGATTTTTGACGGAAAACTCCGGTCTTCTTTAGCTGGATGACCCGGATGTTGAATCTGTACAGTGTGACAAGATCGTGATGCCAACAGCAGAGCGTACGTAGGCTTTGGAGAAATGATACAGCCCCAATTCCGGTTTATGGATGGATTTGGGAGTCTCATGTAGAACATCGTGGGCAACTTCCACACCTCGAAATTCCATGCATCTGTCTCCTTGATGATTTCGATGTAAGCCGACAATTGATTCGCTATGTATGTTGAACTCCTCGAACATCGTTTCTATTTCCCTTATATGATTAAATTTGTAATAATTTACGTCACTCTTCTGTTACTGTTACTGTATTTAATGTGTAACGTTAATGTTTTGTTGTCTAGTTTTGTGTGTTTTGCAACGTCTAATGCGCTGTAAACCGGTGAGCAATGTAATTTCCTTTATGGAGTAATAAAGTTGAAATTGAATTGAAGATGTAGCGCAAGACGACGGTACGTGCTCCATAAACCCAGGTTTGAGGGATCGACGTCTGTAGTGTCCGTCATTCGTAGGTCTAAGCGTGCGATTTCAGTCTAGTTTGTCATTGCCATCGGATGTGTTGGTGGATCAGACTGTGAGAACTGAATCAGTGCAAAGTTAAAAACAAAGTTTTTCTTAAGAAAATAATTTAGTATCCATTTACAGCCTCAAAGTTCCTTCATTCACAGTTATGTACAATGCCTAAAATCTTAATTTTGGATTTTTGCCCTGCCCGACGTGTATTTGGCAAAAAAATCTCCCCGGCGCAAATCCTTCTTTGAAATAGTTATCCTGAAATCTTGGTATTCATAAAAAACTGTACGTCAGAGTATTGTTTCAGAGTTTTATTAAAAGGTAATTACATTGGACACCAATAACATCAAAACCTATGCTTTGAAGTCAATACCTGCTCTCTGTGAGAGATTACCCAACATAACATTATGTACACAACCACAGAAAAATACATCCAAAGTGTAAAGTCCAATTAGTTATCTTCTACAGCAAAATACTCCACAGTTATGACGCATTGGAAGTAATTAAGCAGAGCAAATCATTGGAAAAGCCACCAAGGCTACTTGCAAATACAGAAAAGAACCAATCACCCGACACTAAAGGTTGACTCCATATATTACCACTGGTCTGGATTCGCCACGAAGGCTAAGCGTTGTCACAGAGGCCAAAATGTCACAACTAACAAACGCCACATTACACAGGCTCAATATAATGCCAAACGGTCTAAATATATTACCACACACGCCAAATAATGGGACACATGCTGAAATATAGCAAACTAAATTATAAAAACCAAGCCTTTAAATTTTGAAATTAACAGTTCATCGTGGTCCGGACAGGCCTCTGACGTCGAGTCTAAGACAGAAGTCGTAGCGCTCTGCCAACACAGGTAGCCACGTCCTCACTATACACAGCGCAGAACAGTCAGGATGGACGTCCGCTCGCCGTAGCAAATCGGACGACGAATTCCAAAGTTCTCAGGGTACATTTGGTTTGAATGTGGAATAAAATGACAACATTTGTCCCAAGGGGTGATTGCACTGAATGAGCTAGGCTCTGTGACCATAACCCGATAACAAAAAGATCATTAGCAAGCCATCACACCAAAACAAACCTATCAAAAGCCGTCGAGGTGTCATTTATATTCATATCACTTTATTTGTGGAATCAAAATACATGTATGTATGCTTGATTGAACAGATGCAATAACATTTCATTTTAGTTTGTACAAACAGAAAATATATAATTCTAAATTTGAAAATTACAAGCAAATACATGTAGTAATTTTAGACACAATTCCCACACACCATTAACATTTTAGAACTTTTTAAAGCATTTGGAGCTAAAGAAAGCATTTGCATTGATTTCCATACATCCATAAAAAGTTTAACATTATCAAACTAATGCAAAAAACACTCTATTCAGACGTTGAAACTGTTACTGTAGTTAAAAAAAAATTTATTACCTGAACATTTTCTTATAAACATAAATCTAAACCTCTTTTTTTCTGAATAAATATGAGCTGCAACTAACTTTTACAAACATCCATACTATTTATAGACAACATTATTTTCTTTAGAGAAAGAAACTTAAAAGAAATCCCAGCCTCTGGATCCTAACAGAAAGTGTCTTGTACAAACGAAACAAAATGGCGTCACCTTTCAAGGGGAATGTAAACAAAACTGTGCAAGCTTGTTTTACTGATACAATATGTGGCTAATCTCTCACTTCTTAAGAGAGAAAGTTCAGTCTGTGACTTCCTCTAACGTGGGACCAAGACGATTGAGAGTCGAAATGAGGCTAATTGCCCTATTGACAAGGCATGAAAGAACACTGTAGGCATGATTTAAAATTTACATCATTTGTTCCTAGTTTCGTTGATAGGTAGACAGAATTTCACTCTCTGGAAATATGGAGCTCTTCAAAAGGAAAGGTGGAAAGTTGAAATGTTTCAAAGCTCTGACCATCAACTCATAGTTGGCATACAGACTATGACATAACTGTTTTAGATGCTCATTTCAGGTACGTGTAGAGGTTTTTAGGGACACCAATTTGGACAGCACAGAAAAATTTAACAAACAACAATACCGTAACATAACTTGTCTCCTTAAAAAATCATCTTGGAAATCCTTCAGAGTTGATATTCAGTCCAGCATCCAGCCCTCTCTACACAGGGCCATCACTGGCTGCATTACATGAGTTTCGACTATGCAGCAAGTATTTCAGCTTGGAGTACATGGCATCTTAACACTGGCTACATAGGTACATACATACATGTACATATTTGTACACAATACTAAGTCAGACAATAGCACCAGAATCTTGTGCATGCTGCAAGTAATCTTGGGCAGCCTCAAACCGCGCTCCAATCAATCAAATGAAAAGGCATTTATGGACAGGAATAAAATGAGATTTCTTGAAGTCAGCATGACCCAAAACCTGGTGCTGCTAAGGTCCTGACCACTGAGTTTGGTTACCATCAATGGAATGTTCTTTGTGGTGGTTAAGTCCATCCATTGCCGTTCCATTGCACGGAGAAATTAAAAGAATTCTTGATTCGAAGTGTATAATGCAAAGCAATCTAAACTCTAAATAACGTAAACTTCAACATACATTCACATGAAAAAAAAAAAACGGTTCAGACCTTACATATCAAATGGCTTGGATTACTGCTTGCATGAATCTTATCACCAGATGAACTTCAAAACTACAAGTAGCTTTCACATGGAAAGACGTTTTGTCTACTTCTGAATGAACATTGAAAAATATCCTTCAAGAGAAGTCAGGACAGAGCAACAATGAACTACATGTGTAACTGTGTCATCATTCACAAGACTACACCTTCCTCATATACAATGTGCAGTTGGAGAGGTCTGTCACAGACCCCATCAACAAGTCACACACCAACAGAAAGATAGCTGGCGGGCCAAATTGATCTCATAGAGCTGTATGGCACAGAGATGGGCTCTGATCAGAAAATACCTGCTTAGCTAAAATGGGTAGCCAGTCACAATGTCACGCAAAGTACATTACTCAATACTCGTTCGGTGCTCAATTTTACTCGGCACATAACTTTGGCTATACAGTGTTTCCTCCTAAGCAGCTCAGTGAAGACAGCCACTGGCAGGTTCATAGTTTACTTCTCAAGTACTGATTTCTGTTTATGTACAACCAAACATATAGCTTAAAGGTACACAACCACCATTTTTCTTCTGCTCAGAAATACATATAAGCTTATACCCTTTAAAGACATGCACCCATTGGTATGAGAGCTGCTCAAGTTTAATACTTCACAAGAAAGGTGTAGATTCCCAGTGCATTCACAAATTAACCGATTTTCGACCATACATTTAATGTTAATGTAGAATATTTCTTTCCTGAATTTCAGAGAAAATGTATTAAAAAAATTAAAGTTTAATTCTCAGTGCTACTTCGCAATCGATCTGGTCAATCGCAAATTTCCATGAATCTTTGATAGTTGTGAAAGAGTTTCTTTTTTTATTGTGCTTTGTGCTTGAAGTATTGGTAATCCAATCCATTCCAGAAAAAAAGTGCTTCAAAAGAAACAGCTGGTGTGCGAGAATAAGGGGAAATAAAAAGGGAAATCTTGGTTTATAATTTAATTCAGAATTTCCTGAACGTTTCTTTGGGTGTTTAATTTTGTTTATGTATGAATACTGCCTCGTTTTCCAGACTGAGGTGTCTTTGGTTGTTTGGAACTCAAATGGTGCCTGTCTGTTGCAGAAAATGGCAGAAAAGGTAGTCTGTCATTCTTTTCTGTAGTATTTAATTTGGTTTATTTATAAATTTATAAATTTTTAAAATTGAAATCTATTTGAGGCCAGTGGGAGAGTCAACAGTCACTGTAAAGAAGAGTCTTTTAACCCGATATGGTCTTAAACAAACACCTACGGGATCATGGATACTCCAATGAAGAATACGGTACACATGTACATGTCTTCCTTTTATCCCATAAACGGCCAATGGATCCGATTGGTTCCTTTGCAATGGCCATGTTTAGTGCAGTTACTGCCTTCTTTGACAACTCTGGAACAAAATGTTGGCAGATATCCCAAGGGAACTGCTACAGCTGGGACTACTGTCGGTTGTCTTTTGCCAGGATATAATGCCCTGCACGGTGCCTGACCATGTGCCAAAAACTGATTTCAGGAGAGAGAAACTTTTCTGTTTTTAGGCTGAGGCAACAGCAAGAATGCATGTGAATATGTACAACGTACATCGTGCAAGCTCCTTAGGTCAGTTATACTGGTGATCAGACTTTTCTCTAATTGCTCCAGGCCAAAAAAGAAAAAAAAAATCAGACAGAATCTTGTGCAGCACTCAGGTGAAATTTAAAAGTATTGGAAAGGAATAGGATCACTTTGACATCCACTGGATTTTGGTGGATCAGGAAGATGGGAATTGACTTTTTACAATTAGCTATTTACAGTGGTTTTTCACTCAGGAATGGTATGGTTCCTTCACGACCAGCCGAATGTATTCTCCCCACTATAGGCCACATACAGGAATCCGTCGGAGTCTCTGTGTGCTTCATAGATCTGGCTCATTGTCGCACTGTCAAGGAAAAAACACACACAAAGGACTTGTCGTTACGTTAACTATCCCAAGCTAAACTTAAATCGTCCAGTACATGTAGGTTGAAAGATTACCTGATATGAGTGTAGTTGGATTTCAACTATACATACAGTCCACACTATGCTCAAAGTCTGGACTTGACGAGTCCTGTTTTCTGCCCAGACTTGGACTGCTTAAACCCTACCCCCCAGAGGGCATATGAAGAAAGGCTCAAATCAAAATTTAGGGATTGAGAATTAATGTATGAGGATTAAATAGAAGTTTAAGTCTCCATGTTGAACACAAGTGTAAAATAAACAGGAAATTAGGAATGGCACAGTCATGGATTGATGAATCAATTCCTACTGATTACATGCAACTTCCCTTGTACAAAATGCAAGCATCCTAATCTAGTAGTGGAATTCTGATACGATGTAACAGAGTGGAAGAAATGATGACAATGAAATTGATGTTACTGTTTACAAACTGTCATGACACACTGACATAATTCTATAATCCTATCACCAAAGAGATGCAGTTTATTAGCAGCAGAAATTACATGTTACCCTCGCTGGCCTTTTTTTAGTGGTCACAAAGTCCAACTGTGTGGCTGTAAATGACTTCATTCCCTACTGTCTTTCACTAAGACACAGGACCAAGTCCATCAAAATCCCACAATCCAAGCATCCGAACATTGCTCCCTGCAAAATCAAACTGTGATGGTCTGTTCGTGGAGTTACGGCTGACGTGAAAACACCAGTACAGTTGGTAACTCATGGTGCCAACAACTAACCTGGAGTTTCAAATAAAAAGACCTGGGACGGATATCCTGACATCTGAAAAGTTAGCAAAAACTTGACTTTCTGACCTTCTGAAATGCTCCTCTTAGGAGTCTTTCAACACATAAACAAGCACCTTCCTCCCTTCCTCCTCTACAATTGGCACCAGTGGATTTGCCCCCCCCAAAAAAAATACTTTAAATTATCTGCATAAAATGAACATAGTCTTTGTTACTAGAAATTATGTACAGTGCTTACACGTGGGAGTGCCAGGAAAATGAAGACTTCTGTTCTTCCTTGGTAAGAGCAGATTCTTTTTGTTCTCGTGCACTAAGAGTGTTTTGACCATAAGCACATAATTCAGTGGTCTGCATAGCCAAGAAGTTTGGCCTTGTATACTTTCACAGGAATGTTAAACTGAAGGTCCCAAATAGGGGGAGGGGGAGGAGTAGGAGGCAGGGGGTGGTGATAGGGGGGAGCGTGGAGAGGCAGTGTAGGGTTACAGCCTTTACTGGATAGCCTATCTGCCAGTGCGTGTTGCCTCACCTGGACTGTGGCAAGGCCTTCCCCACGAACAGGAACACGGCTTTCTCCGAGGGAAGCTGGATGCGCTTGCGGATGATCCACATGAACTGGGCCACGGTGATGTCAGCGGGCACAAGGAACTTGCGCTTGTCGATGTCTTGGATCTGCGAGTTGGGGGCTTTCTGGACGATGACTGGAATGCGCTCTGGGTACTTGGCACGAATCTTGGATGCTTCCGCAAATCGCTGCTCTGTGTTTAAGCAAAGAATTCCCCAAATTGTCATTTGGTTTTCTTATACTACACTGTGCATGGAATGAATGTAGAAAAATTTGGAGTATACAAACTATCTAATTGGCAAGAACTGCTGTTCCCAAGTCAAGGTTTCTGACAGGTCTAAATTACCATGAAGAACTTTCCGAATATGATATAAAAACATGGACTTTCAGGAACTTCTTACAGTGTAAATGTTACTTAACTGCTTCGAGATCCTTATCAGTCACACATGCACAATCCCTATCAGGCACTAGTAATTAAGGTATCCGATATCGGTCTACTGCCTCCACCTTCATTTGGCAGCTGCCCCAATATTTCACTGCTTTGAAAATGTTTATCATTTCCAACAAGGATTTTGAAAGAAAAAAAGGAGAAGCGACTGTGCTTTGTGAATTGCTCTGATGAAAGACTGTAAGCATGGTAAGTTGTCAAAATAAAATTACTTCAACAAATGTAAATTTCATTACAGAAAGCTGGTCATCATATCACATGCACTGTTCCAAAGAACAAACATCTTAGTAGCAAGATTTTCCTAGATTAGACTTAATAAATCTAGAAATCATCTCATATTTATGGTAAGTTAATTTTTTGAAGGTTATATTGCTTATTGGTGGCGTCTGTATGTATACATATATGGAACTCTTGCCCTAGATTCCTAGAGCTTTCACTGATGTAACCAATTATATAACAAAGCACCATGCAAAAATGATGCATAACTTGGGTTATATCATATCATCATCATAATTATCATCAGGTTATATGTACATGCAGGCGTAGGGTCTACACACAGTACATGTACACTCATCATGACCAGATGACAGTTAGGCCTATGAGTATGACACAATGTGGCCCAGCCATCATGATCATTTCATTTTTACGACACACGGTGGACAAAACTTACCTTCCGGGGTTTCTTCCTTGAATGCCCACTTCATTTTCCCCAATTATCCCAAATCAATGCAACAGAATGCCGAATGAAATCTTCTTTCACTTTTGATAGTCGCACAAGCCCCAGTGTACATGTAAACGTCACCTGATAATAAGTCGTGATTATGTGCCAACACGAAGTTCCGCCAGCCAACCTTCTGTACTACTACTCAGTACTAGTAGTATCATTAAATACTATTGTTTTGGTTTAGTGCTAAAAATAAACATAGCCATTGACCCCGTCAAAATGGCGGGTTTTGGCTAAGCTGATGGAACTCTCATTGGATAGATGTTGTTCACCNGATGACCTAGTACGCACTAGCGCGAGCACGAAGATTATGTGTGAATGTGCTCCCCACAATCCCTTGCGTCACTTTTTGGTATCTGTATCTGTGCAGCAAGTAGTCACCATTGCCCTTGCCGCTGATACGCGTGGGGACGAAATTTTAGGCGGCCAGATTGGTAACCAGCCATTTGACGATAATGGAACTTTACGATACGTTTTAGGTACCAGTCATCGGCTTTGTCATAAACCTTCCTCCTCCATTTATGCATGGCCGTTTTCCAATACTCAACTTCGTCGCCGTCTCAGGCGGCGCCCCGAAACCAATCCCCGATTGTGGGTCTGAAGCGTTTAAATCAAATTGAATTACTATAAGTTTTTGCTCTCTTGCATCTTATTTGATATTCTGTGGCACTATTAAACTAATTAGTGCGCTTACAGCTTCAAATTCAGGTAGTAAAAAACAGTTGAAGCCTGAACGGAACCGAAGTTGAGTATTGGAAAACGGCCGTGGTCAAACGCGGTAAACACCAAGATACACTGTCTTCTCTCCATCATATCCACCAAGAAATACAACCATTTGGTGGAATGCATCCCTCAATTTGTAATGTGGCTCAGGGTATTGTTTAAAAAAATTAAGAAAGAGTAAATAGGCTTATATATAAACATGATTTCTTTTGTGAGTTTATTATTTAATGTTAAGCCTAAATAATTTTCTTTTAGTTTTGCACGAGTCTAAATAGTTTGCTAGAATGAAAAATGGCGGTTCTTGAAATTTATTCTCATCCAGTTGATCAGCGATATAAAGCTAGTTTGTGCTCGAGTGCAACATTTTTTGTGATTGCAGCATTCTTGTTTACACTGTTTGCACCGTTCATAATAGTTTTCTGGAGTGAAGGTATTTAAAATCTTTTTTAGTGAATAAATTCAGTTGTGGTTTGAAAACTTCGTTTAGCATGTTACTAGCTTAGGCTTTAGCGGGCCTAAATGAGTAGCCTAACGTTATTCATTTCGGGTGTCGGTCACTTCGCCCCATTTTTACTTGCCAGATCGCCCCATTGCCACTTCGCCTCATCCCAGGCCAAGAAAGCTTGTGGAAATATAGCTCTACTAAAACTAAGTGGAGCGTTATAGGCTATTCGTCTTTTACAAAACAGAACGCTCCACTTAGAGCTAGTGGAAATATAGGAACTGTCTTGAGGCAGTCATCGATCAACATCAAGAACAAATCACCATGATGGCCACGTTTGCCTCAGAACTGTGGGGTCCGCTCCGCTCCCACGAACTGAGCGGACGTCGGGCCCCACAGCTAAGTTCTGGGGGTCGGTCATGCTATTGACTGGTATTAAGAAGAGACTTTCATGACTTTGGACATGTTGGACTATGTTACCTAAAAGTTAAAGTTTAAACCTGGGGTAGGCCTATGAATAATTTGACCAGGAGCAAAAACCAACCCTGAGCCATAGGCCTATTTATTATTATGCAGATGAGGTTTAGCCGATACACATGTGGGTTTGTGTATTGCAACAAATTGACAAAGGATAAAGTGGAGGTACATGTACCAACATTAATAGCTTTTACAAATGAAGAATTTAGAGGAGTAGGCCTATATTATTTTCCAACATATCCAAAGGGTATGAATTAATTTTAGCACAACTGTAAACAAAGTATTGCTCATGAAAAGAGCTTTACACAAAAATCACTAGTTTTGACCACTCAGGTACTATTTCTTTAATTTATTTTCTTAAAATACATTAGAAAAAGGCTTTATCTCACCATGAAAATATTTTTGGTCGGGTACATGTATTTTTATTTCCAGAAAGGGGAAAAAGACGTAAATTTCATGAAATGAAGCAGCTGCTTGCCTGGCACGAATTCTCGTGGCCCTCATTACGTATGCAAATGGCCCTAAAGTGGGACATGCACAGTTAATAATTTCCCTCTTAAAACTAATTTTCCCTCTTGGGCTACTGCTGCATGTGTATATTTCTAACACTTTGATGTAAAGTAGTTCATCTTGTGCACAGGTGTAATAAATTATTGACATTCAAATAATGCACCAAAGCCCATGATGCCCAGTTGCCTGGTGAGTCTTGAAGCTTAACAGTCAGAATTGACTATGTTCTAAAACTGTTCTGAAGCAATACCGAACACATAAAAACACAATCAATAAGCCATGTGTGAGTTAAATTTGAATAACATCTGGCACACTGAGTTATCTGATTGCACATGAACATAAAAATTTGAATTCCCCAAGACTAAAGACACTGTTGCTATACCTTGTGATTCGGGGCAAGCTTTTGCATAGCGACCGCCATCTCTGGAATAGACTGGTTCCTTTATGCCATTCTTATCCATTGAGAACAGTGTATTGTTGCAAGGTGTCTTTTATGTAACTAAGCAAAAGCTTGCCCCGAATCACGAGGTATAGCAACAGTGGTGTTAGTATGGAGAATCCAAGCTGTTATGTTCACATGAATTAAAGAACTCAGTGTACTAGATCTGGGTCAAAGTTAACTTGGAAAAGGCTTATTAATGATCGTGTAATTTCGCTCGATGAAACCAAACAAGTTTAGGCCCCCTATACACTTGCAGATAAACGTACCAATTGAAGGATGAGAATAGGCCAATAGTGTACCTCTGCATTACATTCAGACTTAACATATTTAGGATTAATTCAATCCTATTTTGCCTCTTTTATGTTCTGTAAATATATGCATAGATTCAAAATGTCTGTGGCTAGTAGGTGTCAAAACCTCGCCATTCAAGTTGGTGCTCTAGTAGTTGAATGTAGCTCTGCGATCAGAACCAACATAACCCACGGTTTCTTTCGGTTTCCTCTGTGTAGGGTTATGGCTCAAGACAGCTTTCTACCGGGAGCAGCCCACGGTTCAGTTCAAACACCAGATGCTCCTCCTTGTCGACACGCAAGATGAAGCGTCGTACCTCGCCTGGAGCACCTACCAGAACTTCAACCAGTTGCAGCAACAACACCTTAGGATTCCCCTTGTCAAGGTACGGAAAGAGTGTGAATGATCACTGTTCTACTTGAAATTGTACAGAATGTACCGAAGGTTAGGTTTGGGTGACCATGTCCTTGCCTTACAGAGGACTGTCACCATAAAAGTCTCATCTAAGTCTCACACTGTGTAGGACAAATGAAAACATTACTTGTGCAAGAGCACCGCAAAATAAATCACTTGCTTTACTGCACTCATTAGTGCTTCACATATGGATACATGCAGTTGTACGCAGCTGAAATTTTAGTTTTCTCTTGCCAGGTGAAAGCCAGCATCGCGTACACTAGCTGTACTATTGTAAAAAGGTTGACCAAAAAAGTTGGAGAAAGAAGCTGCACTCTGTAAATTAGCAAGTGTTTGTATTTGTAGCCCAACTCAATACTTCTCTCAAAAAGTATCAGATACGAGCTTTTGTCTCAAATTTTCAACATGCACGGTTTTGTTTAAAAAGAAAGTTGCCCACCACAAAGTCTTCCAAGGTCAACTCAAGGCGAGGGCTACTCAAGGAGGCAATAGAAGACAGGAGCTCAGTATAAAAATTGATTATGCATATAGAGAGCGTTTTAGTTTCTGTTCAAACTGGGGCAGATTACAAGCAGCTGGGAAACTGGCTACAAATGGCAAATGGAAATGGCAACAGGAAGTTAGAACACTCCAGATGAAGCTACCTTTTGCCTTTGGGACAGAGAGCCCGCATCTTCACCAGAGGTAGCGTCTGATTGTTGTTGCACGGCTTTTCTTTTTTATTTATCCTTTCTCCCCGCGCAACAAAGACAAGAGAAGAAGATAACAACCGTGATGGCAAGTACGACATGCTGCATTTCTCTGTATCAGTACCCGTCCTGGCAACGGAAAGCGTCTTTGGCGTCAAACTCATTCTGCTCTTTGACTACAGGTTATACGTAAGTGATGGGGATTTTGAATCCTTCCGGTCTTTCAACTCACTACAACCCCAGTGCCTTTTGTCCACAGAGTTAGCATGTGAGCACACTTTGAAACCTTTTGAAGTAATTCTGCATGACACGTGTCTTGCTTTTCATACCCTTTGCCAATCTTCAACCCTAACCTTCCCCAACCGCACAGAATTAAAC